>JAESUZ010001818.1:0-34150 GCA_017311185.1 Proteles cristata cristata | reverse complement strand
GGGGTCTGCACAGCCCGAGGGGAGGGGTCTGCACAGCCCAAGGGGGGGTCTGCACAGCCCTATGGAGGGGGCTCTGCACAGTCCAGGGGGCTGCGCAGCAGAGGGCAGCAGAGACTGGGCAGAGAACTGTGCTGCGGGCTCGCAGCCCCGCTGGCTCCTGGGGTCCACGTCCCACAGCGCAGGACGGGGCCTTGCTCGGGCCGGGCACCTACCGGCGGCAGGAGCCGCAGACCCACAGCCCCCCAGGCCCCCACCCTGCGGGCCTCCCCTGCAGCCGGCCTCGCCCTGCCTCTCAGAGGAGGCAGCACCGGCGAGCGGGCTGGGGCGCCACGGTGACATTCTGGCCGGGGCGTCCCGCCGTCCTGTGCTTCGGGGCTCGGGGACGCTCCTTCCCCAGCCGGCAGGCCTGGAAGCGGCCTGAGGTTCTGCATCCTCGCTGGCAGGTTCCCGGGCGCTGCGCGGCCGGAGCCACAGAGCTCAGGGCGCGGGGCCGAAGGCGCCGGGCGGGTGTGGAGGCCGGCGGGCTGCTCTGGTGGCTACGACCTCTGGGCTCAGGCGACCCGAAGGCCGGGTTCTCCATCCACGCAGGACATGAGTCGGGCAAGGTGTCATTGCATCCAGCCCAGCCAGGCCTCGACCCCAGGATGCGGACGGCAGGTCTGAGGTCCGCTCTGACCTGCTCACGGGGGCGTCACAGGGTGTCACAGGGCTGTCACCGGGGCTCGTGGGGGCATCATGGGGGTATCATGTGGTGTCACAAGGCCATCAATGGGGTGTCACAGGGCCTAATGGGGGGCGTCACGGGGACTAATGGGGGCTCATGGAGGTGTCACGGGGGCTCACAGGGGCTCATGGGATTGTCACAGGGCATCACAGGGGCGGGGCCTGCAGTTCCCAGGACTTTGTGAGCCTTTGTCAGACAGACCCTTACAAAAGTCAGTATATAGACTTACAATGAAATCCTACTAAAATCAAAGGTAATCAATACTCAAAATTCCTCCCTTCCTAACGACTGGATGCGTTTCACTATTATTGTCTGTGTGCCTGAGGCTCCCGGCTCTGCTGTGTCTGGGCGGTGGGAACACTGTGGTCCGCCTGTCTCCCCAGCCCTGCCTTCCCTATAGCCCATTGACAGCTTGGAGTCAGTCGGCCGTTCTGGAAGCATCTACACAACCCAGCTGGTGGGTGTACCAAACCAGGCCTTGACTTACTGCTTTACTGACTGTCTACACTTAAGAAAGTACAGTAAAACCTTGGTTTGCAAGCATCATTCGTTCCGGAAACATGCTTGTAATCCAAAGCACTTGAATCTCAAAGCGAATTTCCCCATAAGAAATCATGGAAACTCAGATGATTCGTTCCACAACCCAAAAATATTCATGTAGAAATGATTAGCATTCTGTAATATAATGCAAAGTAATAAAGATAATACAAAATACAAAGAAAAATAAACAAATTAACCTGCACTTACCTTTGAAAACCTTCGTGGCTGGAAGGAGACCGGAGAGAGAAGGGTTACTCTTAGGATGACTGTCACTGTCACTAACGGAATCACGGCTATCTATTGGCTCAATGGAATCTTTTTCTTTTCCTGCAACTTTAACAAGGAATCTGTCCAATGACCTAGAATGAAGCAGTGTGTTCCTGAGCTCACTCTTGGATGGAAAAGCAAAAGACTGTCCACAGGTGCTTGGAAGTGACAAAAATACACTAGTGTCAGTTGTGGGCACCTTCCAACGTTCTGAAAGGTCACTGGTTCTGCCGAACACCAAGTCCTGAGACCCAGCAGTTATCTGAGCATGGGAGATGTCACTCACAATCCCACAGAGAGAGACAGAGAGAGAGAGAAGAACCACTGGCTCAATATGATCATGTCATGTTCGACAGCACATATGACTCGTATTGCAAGACATCACTCATTTATCAAGTTAAAATTTATTAGAAATGTTGGCTCAACTGGCAGAACCCTCACACAATAAGTTACTTGCAATCCAAGGTTTTTCTGTGTATCAGTGAGAAAAGTTATGATTGTGCAGATCAGACTTAAAGTTAGTGTGGAAACTGAAACAGGTTTCAGACTCCCGAATGTAATTTGTACGGGGTGAGAGATGGTTTAACAGTAGATCACATATCTGATGGGATGACAGTAAGTTTTGGGGGGAAGGAGTTGGTGGATGGGGATGAAAGTCCTTTCGTGAGATCGTGCTTGAATTGCATTCGTAGACTGACTGGGGATATAAGAGTTTGTTAAAAATATCAATGAAACCATTCTATGAAAATCAATTGATTGTATGGAATTTACAAAACATATTGTGTATTTTATTCTTATATTAAATAGTGTTTTACATGTCATTTATATCGGTCAAGTTTAGAATAAACTTTCGTATGCACATATAGACATACACATGTATGCAGATATATATATTTATAAACATATACATCCACTTTCCCAGAACACCACCAATTGCCTTTACTAGCACGCCACTAGATGTGAAAAGACCATGTTTCCAAAATAGCGTCCCAGGTGACAGTACTTTTGAACTCACAATTAGACATAAGTTTTGAGAGGCAGAAGTTCCTTGGAGTCTGGTCCCAAATCCCACTGAGGTGCTTACCGTTGATGCCACAGCCTCTGTGATGATAACACCATACACATGTATGTATCTACATATATAGATGTATGTATGTGCACGTGTATAGTGTCCGTGTGTATATACGCATACATACACAAATACACGTGTACATTTACTCATACATGATAAGTCCATGAGCCCTCACTGGGTACCAACTTACATCAGTATGACTGCTTCCCATAGGCTGGTGCCCAGAGTTTTGAGGGGCTTCAAGGGTCTTACTGCTTAGGAAGCCACGTACCATGGTTTCCCATGATGGTAGTAGCTTTGAAATATAATGTCCCTTCTAAGAGGCTGATTTCCATCACCAGAATGGGTAATCTAGCCAATCTTGCTGTTTCCATGCTTGTAGCACAGACTTGAAGAAATGAAAATAAACAAACCAGGAGTTATTGTCAGAAAGTACCTCTTGTAAAAAAAAAAAAAGAAAGAAAGTACGTCTTGTTCTCCTAGGAAGCGCGTCCAAGGAGAGAAGCTATGGGCGCGGTGGGGAGAGAGTCGGGACAACTCAGCAAGTGCATGTAGAGTTTGTGTCGACGGTCCTGTACCTGGGCCGCCGTAACAACACTGTGGACAGTGTTACGTTTATGTCTCATAGTTCTGGAGCCTGGAAGTTCAGGACCAAGGTGCTGACCGATCCAGTTCCTGGTGAGGGCCCCTTATCTTCTTTCTGTGTCTGGATATGGTGGAGAGAGAGGCAGCAGGCACTCTCGGTCTCTTACAATTGCACTAACCCATCATGAGGGGCCCCCACGACCTCATCTTACCCTAACGGCCTCCCAAAGGCCCACCTCCAAATACCACCACTGTGGGGGGGGGTTAGGGCTCAACCTGGGAATATTGGGGGAGGGGATGCAACTCAGCAGCTCAGCCCATCGCGCACAGTGAGCCTGGAGGCTTCTCCGTGGAGGTCCGCAGCGCTGATCCACACCACACTGTGGCTGATTTTCCCCTGGAAACGTGGAGCTCAGCTTTATTTTCAGCAATAAGAAGATCGTTCAGTAGTGTCGTTATGATTGGAAACAAACCACTATTTGATAAAGAATGTAATCTTTAGTATCGAAGATGATTTTAAGGTGAATCTGAAAGAGCAAATCTGCGGTAAAATTCGGGACGTTTGGAAAAGACGTTTAAGGAGAAACCCACGCCGCTGACTTCCGACTGTAATCTAAGCTGCTGATAACGAGAACGCGGCGATGCAAGTAGGGGGAGGGGGGGTCAACAGAACAGATCCAGACGGGGGCTCACAAATAATGTCAAGTTCATGACATCCGAAAACCTTGGGAAAAGAGAGCCTCAGAAATGTTGCTGGGGCAATGGATTTGTGATTGGGAACACAGTTACTCTCAATGCACAAACGGTGACCCCAACAAACGACGGACCAGAAGGAGCAAACATCTGAGTCTAAAACCCCAAACCCCAAGAGCCTCAGGAGGAGCCTAGGTCTTTCACAGTCTTCAGGTCGGGCCACTGTACACGTGATGCCTGGAAGGCGAGAGTTTTAAAGGAAAATAAAGATTTAGACAATTTAAAAATTAAAAACTCATTTATGACAAAAACAACACAATAAAACTAAAACACAAATGAGAGACTGGAAAACATATGTAATATGTATGACAGATTAAGAACACAAGTATAAAATATGGAGAAAACTTAGAACGTTAATATGTCAGTTAAAAAATGGGAAAGGATGGGGCGCCTGGGTGGCTCAGTCGGTTAAGTGTCCGACTTCAGCTCAGGTCATGGTCTCACGGTTCGTGGGTTCAAGCCCCGCGTCGGGCTCTGTGCTGACAGCTCAGAGCCTGGAGCCTGCTCTGGATTCTGTGTTTCTCTCTCTCTAACCGTCTCCTGCTCACAGTCTGTCTCTCTCTCTTTCAGAAATAAATAAAACATTAAAAAAAGAAAAGGAAAAATGGGAAAGGATGTAAACAGACAACCCACATGCATGCACACATATGTACACAATACAGGCAACTGGTAAACACGGTTCATCAACATCATTGGTAACTGAAGAAATACAAAAATAAGATTTTTTAATAAATCAGATTGTTAGAGATTAAAAACTTGATGTTATCCAGACCCAGTGGCAGGGTGTTAAGACAATGGCTAGTCTCATATTCTGTTGGTGGGTGTGTAAATTTTTATAATCTTTCTGGAAGATTGTCTTGAAATACTTATTAATGTGTTTACTATTTTCCCCACCTTCACTCAGCAATTTCTTTTGTAGATATTTACTCCCAGAGGATAGTCGGGCAAAGGTATTATAGTGGTTCATCACAATGAAAACTTTGACATAACTCAGAATGTGCATCTTCCATAGATTGGTTAAATAAACTATAATATATTTATACAATGGACTCATGGAAGCCTATTATGTGTGTTACAGTTGTTAAGAGAAAAACAGCTTCATTATACAGACATTATTAAAAGTATGGCAGGACACCATGGTGGCCCTGGAGTTGACTGGCTGTGTGATCATGGCTCTAGAACATAGCCTCCAGATCTGTGTGAAGACAATGAATCAGACGACTTACTTAAGGGTCCTTGCTTACAGCTCTAGCTAAGCAGCTCAGTATTGACCTGTGAGTCCCTACTGACAACGACTGACCGGAAGTGTACTCTCTACAGGGAACCTGCTCAGGCTGGGAAATAAACACGGTCTCCCCTGGCCTGGAATGGAGTGTCCAGTGATGGACACAGAAGATGCTGGTGCTTACCAGGCTCAGGAGGGAGGGGTGCACAAAATGGGGGAAGGCTAAAAAGTACAAACTCTGAGTTATAAGATAAATAAGTCATGGGGATGTAATGTATTGCATGGGGACTACGGTTAATAATAGGTCCTATATTATATATTTGAAGCTATTTTTTTAATGTTTATTTTTGAGAGAGCGCAAGCGGGGGAGGGGCAGAGAGAGGAGGTGACAGAGGATCTGAAGCGGGCTCTGTGCTCACAGGCTGGCAGCACAAGGCCTGACGTGGGGCTTGAACTCATGAACCGCGAGATCATGACCTGAGCCAAAGTCAGACGCCCAACCGAGCCCCCCAGTCGCCCCATATATTTGAAACTTGCTAAGAGAATAGATCTTAGAAGTTTTCATCGCCAGAAAGAGACTGCAAGTGCGTAAGGGGATGGACGCTAATCAGACGCACCGTGGTGTGCATTTTGCCAGGTATACATACAAATACTGAAACCTGATGTTGCACATCTGAAACTAAGACGTTATATGTCAATTATCTCTAAAAACTATCGGAAAAACGAAAACAGTGCGTGGGAACCAAGGGTCACTTTAAAATGTTCTTTGTGGTGTCAGACACCATCTGATGTGCCTCTTCTCTGTTAAGAGGGGAGCGAACCCTCCCCCACAACCAAGGCCCTGATTCTGCACATCCTGGCACCTCCTTCCTGAGATGCCCGATGCCGCCCACTCAGCTTGGTCGTCTGCACCTGTGCTCCCGGGGGGTCTCGGGCTGGACGGCATTGACCACAGTGGGGCCTCTTTATTGCTACCACTCGTAGCGGTTCGTTTCGAAAATTATTATTGTTGCCGTTGTGAATCACGTGGGCCTAACATTTAGGGGGCATCTCTGGGAGCCGGGCAGACACCCCGCCAGAAGGCAGATTCGGGATAGGGTGCAAAACGTTCATCCAGGTTCTCCTGCACACACACGGACACACACACACGGACACACACAGACACACACACAGACACACACAGACACGGACACAGACACGGACACACACACACAGACACGGACACACACACACATGGACACACACATACACAGACACGGACACACACACACATGGACACACACAGACACGGACACATACACACAGACAAGGACACACACATACACAGACACGGACACACACACACACACAGACACGGACACACACAGACACAGACACACACAGACACGGACACACACACATGGACACACACACAGACACACACAGACACACACACACAGACAAGGACACACACATACACAGACACGGACACACAGACACGGACACACAGACACAGACATGGACACACACAGACACAGACACACACGGACACGGACACACACATGGACACACACGGACACGGACATACACAGACATGGACACACACAGACACGGACACACACACACAGACACGGACACACACACAGACACACACAGACACGGACACGGACACACACACGGACACACACACATAGACACGGACACACACACAGACACAGGGACACACACACGGACACACACACACACAGACACACACACACACACACATACACACGCCCCAAGAGATGCTGACAAATCTGGATGTTTAGGGGGTCCCTCCATGAAGGCAGAGAACTTGTCTTTCTTGGTCACAGCTGAGTCTCCGGCACATATCAAAAAAATATATATATATGCAGATTTGGTCACACGGCCTAACTCAACACATTTTTCCTGAATAAATGGACTCAAGCACTGAAAGACTTTTTAACAGCTTACTTTGAATATTAGTGGATCAGGCAGACGAATACAGCTAAGACATACACAGCGCTCACTGTCTGCGGGCTGAGCACGAAACGTTTTACATGTTAGTTTTACATGTTAGCTGCCTGCCCGCCCCGGTCTGATGAAGCAGAGCTGTTCTTTCTTTTTCTTTTAAAAATTTTTCTTTTTGAGTATAGTTGACACATGTTAAATGTTATATTATTTTCAGGTGTGCAACACAGTGATTCAGGCAGTTTGTAGTCCGGTCATGCTCACCCTAAGCGTGGCTGCCATCTGCGGTAGATACTATTATTAATTCCGTTTTACGGAGGTGGAAACTGAGGTACAGCCCGGTTCAGTGACTCACCACAGATCCGCGGCTGCTGAGTGGTTGAGTGGGGATTTCGGTCCATGCAGTCCGACTTCAGAGTCCGCTCTGCTTAACCGATCTGCTACCCTGCCTTGCGGCACAAAGTAAAGATGGGGGGGGTGACAGGAGGCAATGAACTTCACGGGTGTTTGTGTGGCTGCGTCCAAAGCGCAGAACGTTCCTTCCTTCCTTCCTGAGTAGGAGGAAACATGCTTTCTGAGTCTAAACTGGTCATTCAGGCCCCAAAATGGAAGTTAGGTGGATCCTGTCATTCAACCACAACAAAGTAGTTACATATAAGCACCAAAAATAACAGGAAAGGCAACCATATCAGAATGAAAAGGGGGGAAGAACACGGTTAGGGGTGAAACATTACCCGCGGTGTGAGTTGTAGAAGCTTCCGGAAGCTGACAGCGCACATGAGGTGGGCAATTTTGTAGGAAACTGTAAATGATTCGGATTGACTCCGGGAGAAGTAGGATCCTTCTTGGAGGGAACGTGGAGCCTACGCGGGCTTCTTCGCACCCACTCTGCGGGCGGCCCCGCGTGGCTGGGGGGTCGGGGGGCACTGGCTCTGCACCTACAACGCCGCGTGCTGAGTCCTGTGCAACATCAACGAGGTACTTTCGTTATAAAGGGAACGGAACTGTGGGCCGCGGGGAGGAGGCGCGCCGAGGGCTGGGGTGGGAACAGGCCCCAGGCCCCCACCCCCACCAGGAGTCTGCGGCCACAGCCCCCCTCTTCCTTTCTCTCCCTCCCCCGCTGGGGACGGACCTTCCGGATCCGAGGGCGTTTGACCAAGGAAGCCAGAGGAAGGGGGAACAGCGCGGACGGCAAGGGGGACCCCGATTCGAATCCCTCCCCGGGTCCTGCGCGTGGGGAGCGCGCGCGCCCCTCTCTGGACCCGAGGTCGCCGCGTCGTGCTCGCGGGTGAGAGGGGGGCCCACCGCTCCGGCCGCGCTCAGGCGGGTCGCCGCCGCTCTCCGGGCGGGGCGTGCGGGGCGCGTGTGCGGGCGGGGGGCGGGGCGGGGGCGGGGCGTGCGGGGGCGCGTGCGGGCGGGGGCGGGGGCGGGGCGTGCGGGGCGCGTGCGGGCGGGGCGGGGCGTGCGGGGCGCGTGCGGGCGGGGGCGGGGGCGGGGCGTGCGGGGCGCGCGGGCGGGGAGCGGGGCGGCGGCGGGGCGTGCGGGCGCGTGTGCGGACGGGGGCGGGGGCGGGGCGCGTGCGGGCGGGGCGGGGCGGGGCGGGGCGGCGGGCGCGTGCGGGCGGGGGCGGGGCGGGGGCGGGGCGGCGGGCGCGTGCGGGCGGCGGGGCGGGGCGGGGCGGGGCGGCGGGCGCCTCTGCCCGCCCCCGCGGCCCCGCTGGCCT
The DNA here is from genome assembly GCA_017311185.1 of Proteles cristata cristata. Classification (NCBI taxonomy): domain Eukaryota; kingdom Metazoa; phylum Chordata; class Mammalia; order Carnivora; family Hyaenidae; genus Proteles; species Proteles cristata. Next base: position 25,311 of record JAESUZ010001818.1, on the reverse strand, counting down.
GCCCCGCCCTGGCGCACACACCCCCACAGCCCGCCAGCCGCGCGCTGGAGACGCGCCCGGGCGCGCGCGCGGGCGGGCGGCGGGGCCCGGAGGACCGACCCGGCCGGCCCGGTGCCAGGGGACCTGCGAGCCCGGGCTGGCGCGTCTCCTCTTCCAAGCTTCCTTCTCTAAAAACAGAACAAAACAAAAAAAACACTCCCTTGTTCTCACTTGAACTTGGAGGAGCTGGCGGTGATCAGAGGCACTGACGCAGAGGTTTATTGATGGACCTTCAAGTTCCGGGCAAGTCGTTCTACGGGACCCGCGGGGCCCGGAGTAAACCCGGCTCCCAGGGCGGGTCACCCTGGCAGTGCCCTTTGATAAGGGCCCCGAAGCCCCGGGCGGGGGTGCCGGGAGCCCCCGACTTCGCTGTTGGGGAGATGACACTGCCGCTGGCCCGCGCTCAGGCGGCCTCGTTAGGTGAGCGTCCCCGCCAGGTAAGCGCACCCTGGGGTCTCCCCCGGCCCACTGGGGGGGAGGCATCTTGAGCTCCCCGAGGTCAGCCCACGCGGTTGAGCCACAGGCAGGAGCGAGAGGCAGGGGAGCCCGGCTTTCTCCCAGGAAACCGTGGGAGAGGGTGTGGAGCACGGATTTACATTTTTCATCTTTGCCCGATGCGTGGGGGTGAGGTGCGTGGGGGCCTGGTAATTGTCGGAAGTGGTTTCGGGGCGCGGCTGGGCGTCTGGGTTTCCGCAGGGACTGAAGGGGAGCAAAGCCTGCCTGTTCGCAGAAGCCCTTGAGGGTCGACGGGCGGTGGGAGGTGAAGCTGCTGGGGATGCTCCAGAAACTGAAAAGAGTTGAAGGTGAGCGTTTCGGGGCAGCGGCGGGGGGCGCGTACCGCGCGGGGCCTCCCGGACGACGCCCGGCCCGGGGTGGGGGGCGCCCCGCCGGAGCCCCGCACGCGCACAGCGCCGCCGGCCCGGGCAGTGGGGTCGGCGTCTGACCGCGTCTGACCGCTTCCCGTGGCCGCGCAAGGAAGAGGCGGGGTATGCGCTGTCCCCACGCTTCCGCGGGCGCCACCGCCGAGCGCCGGGGCCCCCGGGCGCCCCGGGCACCCAGATTCCTTCCAACTCTCACACGCACCGAGCTCGCGTGCGCCAGGACGCGGCGCTGAGCCCCCGCTGCGCCCCCGCCGCCCCCTGCGCGCCGCCGTCCCTGCCCCGCGGATGGGAAGATGGGGGCCGGCGAGGCTCAGTGACCCACCCGGGTCTATACAACCCCTGGCTGCGCGGCTGCGGCTGTAAACCGGCCTCCAGGCGGCGGTAGCGGGAGGCGTGCGGGGCGGGCAGAATTCCCTCCGTGGAAGCTCCGACCTTGGGTTCAGAGGCACAGAGTCCGAATCCAAGCTGCAGCTTGGAAGCCCGGGCGCCTGGGCGCGAGCGCACCACCCGTCTGAACGTCGGACGGTGTCTGTACGATTAAGATCGTGATGCCTCCCTTGCAAACGTGTGCGGGACGGTGGTCAAAGGGATCGAGTCCCTGGGAAAACTCGCAGAGGGCCCATTGCAGTTGGGAGGCGGAGGCCAGGAAGCGGAGCAGGTGCTTGGAAGAGGAAGAGGGTGGGTGGTGAATGGCAGAGGCCCTGGGGCGGGGGCTGGGCACCCCGGATCTGGGCTCAGAGCCAGGATCCTGGATGAGTTTAGTTCAACGTAATAATCCTTCAGGTGTTTACAGGACTTTGTAGAGCGTGTTCACATATTGCCCACGTTTGGTCCTTATAACAATCCTGTAGGCAGAGCTGGAACTCTGTGCGTTTGGCAAAGTGTCACTTGCCAGCAGTGCATTACACGGCCACCTCTCTCAGGGCTGAGCTTAGAACCCGCTGCTCTGCATCCTCGGAAGCTTGGGTGATGGAGCAGTTCTGGGACTAAAGTGCACATGGAGAGGCCCCAGAGACCGAAGCTGCAGCCAGGTGAAGGGGTTTTGTGAACTGTGTTTTGACCTATAGAAGCAGCAAATTCATACAGATCCACTGAAAACATGCTCAACGATTATCTTTTATTTTTTTCCACAAAGAACTTAAAGTGATATTTTATAAAGACACACAAGATGTCAGGCTGACACAGATCGGGAGTAGCTGGGATCCATTGAGATGCAACTGTGTGCAGACTTATGGGTGCAAACACTTGCACGGCTGGATGCTTATCTTACTGGAGCTGCCCTGTACACAGCACATCTTTCAGCTAGAAAAAAAAAAGAAGCTGAGAAGGTGGGGAAGAAACAAGATTAAGGCCATAGAAACGGGATGAACACATGGCGTGAGTATTATAAAGCCCCAGGACCCCTGGGTCACTATGCACAGTGACGTGTGTCCCCAGCTCTTTCCTCGGGAGTAGGAGGCACTTTGCGGGCGTTTGCAGGAGCCGGTTGGCCTCCTCTTTTGCCTCCTTTTCCCACGGGGCTCAAATACAAGTAGTCTTGGAACCGAACGCAGCGCCTCAACCCTCTGATTGACCACGGTGCCAAACTGGGCGAGGTCAGCTGGAAGTCCCATGCCGAGCTGACTCAAGGAAGAAGAGACGGAGCAAATGGTAGTTTATCTGCACTGAAGTAATTGTGAATTACCTTTTTAAAAAAATATAAACTTTAAAAGCTTTTTTTAACACTTATTAATTTTTGAGAGGCAGAAAGAGACAGAGCACGAGTGAGGGAGGAGCAGAGAGAGAGGGAGACACAGAATCCGAAGCGGCTCCAGGCTCCGAGCTGTCAGCACAGAGCCCGACGTGGGGCTCGAACCCACAAACCGTGAGATCGTGACCTGAGCCGGTTGGACGTTTAACCCACCGAGCCCCCCAGGCGCCCTGTGAGTTCCTTTTTTATAATGGCTCTCAAAAGCACACCATACTTTGAAGCTTATGAAAAGGGTTCCTCTGTCTATTAGCTCATCAGAGCCTCCTCACAAACCGGTAGAGGTAAGAAGCTGAGAGGTGACGGGGACGACAGACGCAGCATCGTGACCTGTGTTCCAAGCATTTTCCTTTTACACCAGGTGTCACGGACTCACACACACGGCTACAGGCGAGGTGAGCAGCCGGCTGCACGCACTGGGTCAGCTGGAAGACTGCAGAGAGCGGCAGCGCCTCTGCCAGACTGAACAATGAAGGATCCATCTTGAAGTATTCAAATTAAAAAAGAAATTAAAACGCTGTGCCGCTCAAGCAAGACGTGCCTGTAGCTGCGGGCTGCACGCGGCCCCCTGCCCGTCACGGTGCAGCTTGGTCCCCGCTGCTCAGGGGAAAGGTGCCGGGCAGCTCAGGGGCCGGTTCTGCAATGTACAAGGTTCACTCTGCCCTGAAATTCCCTGTTTCTAAACTGGGAGCGATTGGACAAGATGGCTCCTCGCAGCCTCGGAAATCTCAGACTTTCGTAACTCGGTGGACAGTGACAGAGCCCCAGGGCTCCTGGGCAGAGGCAGTGACCCCACTGCCCCCTCCCTGCCAGAGAAGGCGTCGCTCTATCTTTTTCTGGCGCTGCTGATGTTTTAGTCTGCGGTGTGTCTCTTCCGGTCCCTGTGCCTTTGGAAGCTGTGTTCGCCCCATTGGGGTGGGGTCGCGGGGACAGAAAGCCGCCGTGAAGAGGGACCGGGAGAAGGGGGGGTGACCTGGGTGAGGGGCAACAGGAGAGGAACCCGGCAAATTCTGCTCACTTCTCAGTTGACGCTTCTTCCGAAACACGGGGAGAAGAACCCCGCCTTGGGGCTGCTCATGTTAAAACATGGTGCCCGGGGCAGTCCAAGTGCACGGCACACGTCCAGGTTCTGGGCACACGTCAGCCCCTCTCGGCCAGCATTGCTTCCTTCTCTCTGAGGTGAGGTGGGCAGGCCTGCGGCGGCCCGCGGTGCAGTCGCCGGGTGCCCAGGCTTCGTCAGCCGGCGCGGCGGGCTGCACGGGGGCCAAGGGGCCGGCCCTGTCCTCACACAAATGTTTGTTTCCTCGCGTGCTTGTCAGGTAAGGAATTTCCGATGGGGGGGCTCACGGTGAGGGCTGGTTGGAGACTATACGAGAAACAGGTCCCGCGCACGGAGCCTGTCCCACCTGCAGACGGCCGGGGGCAGGGAGGGCGCCTGGGCTCCGTCCTGCTCTCTCCCCGGCAGGGGGTTAGGGACCTGAGCTCAGGGGAGGACGTGGCCACTGATCGTGTCCCCGGAGGCCCTGCCTTGGAAGTCACGGTCACCCTGCCGCACGTTGGTCACACGCTGACCCCCAGCTTGATGGGGGGGAGGAAGGGGGAGGGCGCCCTCTCGCGGCACGCGTGTGCACGCCGGGGCTGGAGGCTGGGTGGCCGTGCCCTTCGCTCCGCTGCAGACGGACCTGGAGGGAAGTCCCCACGGGAGCGCCGGGCTCCTCCTCCCCCACCGGCGCCTGTCGCTCCCCACGCTCACCGGCACTGCCAGGCGGCCCGGTTGTAGCCGTGCTGTCGGACTCCGTGCCTGCTGGTATCTCGCTGGGCTTTAATTTGATCTTACTTGACTCCTAATGAGGCTGAGCACCTCTTTCTGTGCTTACGGTCCCTTCGTCCATCCCCGCGGGAGGACGGAGTTTTGGGGGGTTACCCGAGCCGGTTGTCCCTCCACTCCCCCCTCTTCCATCTTGAGTGATTTTCCTCTTGGTTAGAAAGGAAGTAGCTTTGGAGCCGAGGTTTGCAGGATGATGGATAGTTAAAGAAGAGCAGGAAGGCCTCACAGTTAGAAAGTGTGCTCGGGGGATGGCATTTGACAGACAGATGGACGGTGGGTGCGGGGGGTGCGGGAGCCCCGGGTGGACAGACAGATGGACGGCGCGTGCAGGGCGCGGGAGCCCGGGTGCCGCTGGGAAGTCCTGCCCAGACGGACTTGCAAATATAGTTAACTGCATGCAGTCGCTGGGCGGCCACGTTTCTGCGAAAATCCCGTGGGGACACGAACAGTGACGGACGTCCCACTGAGACGCAGCCGTCAAGCAGCGCCCTGTTAGAGGCGGAGACACGCCAGCCGCCAGCCGCCGTCACTGCCGGAGAGCGACGTCAGGGGGCCTGCGTTAGGGAGACACCGGGGTGCGGCTTGGGCTTTCTGAGCAACAGCAGGTACCTGTGAGTGAAGTAAACATTTGTAAAGGGTCTGTATCCACCTCTCATGTCCCCCAGGAGGGGCTTCTGACTTCCGATCCAGTGGAGGTTACAAAGCCCCTGCCCTCCCCTCAGCAGGGGCGAGGCGGGACCGAAGTCCGCGTGGGGGCCCGTGGGGCAGGCGTCTGGGCCAGGGAGGGGCCCCACCTCCACCCACTCAGGGAGGGGCTCTTGAGAGACACCCGTCCGGAGGCCCCCAGTGCGGGAGCTCGGTGACGGCCACGGGGAGGTCCCAGCAGAGCCCGTGGGCGGCCGAAGACAGACCCCCACGGGGAAGCTGCAGCGCGAGCTTGGCTCCCCAGCGCCTGCCTGGCCTCCGCCTCCCGCCCGCCCGCGGGAGGGCCGTGTGTGCAGCAATCTGGGGGACTCGGAGGAGGAGGGAGGGTCTGACATCTGCCCGGAAAGCAGGGCTGCGGCCGGCAGGGGTGGTGAGGTTGGTCTTGTTTGACGACGGTTTTTTCCCGCCTTCTCCCCTATCACGAGAGTAACACATGTTTCTTTTGGGAATTTCAGCACAAAGAAGGCGGCAGCCGCCTGCCTTTCTACTAACGTTCCGGAAGGTGGGTCTCCTCCCGGCCTCTCAGGTGCCCGCCCGGGAGAACAGGCCTCGAACGGCTGTCTGCACGGTGACCCATGGGGCGTGCACCGCTGCCTGATGCTGGGGCTGCAGCAGTGACCCAGGGGACACACGCCTTGCCTTGGGGGGCCCACGTGCTCGTGGTGCCCGTGGGCATGAAGCATCGTTTCTTAAGTGACGGGTGAGGTGAGTACGGGGCAGGCGGCCCTTGCGCACTTGACCGCTTGCTCTACACCAGGCTTTACGTCGGCCGCCCTCCTCGGAACGTTTTCTGTGCGCTCACGTAGCCCCCACCACGGCTTTACCAGGCAGCCCCCACTGTCCCTCCCCCCACGTTACCAATGAGGGAAGGGACAGAGACGGGCTGGGGACCCCCGGGGTCTGGCGGCCCAGGCCTGCGTCCAGCCCCGTCACAGCCGCAGCGCTGAGCGCTCAGGTCCCCGCAGGGCACACGCCACGCTTCTCTCTCCTTCCCTTGCTAGGTCTGGCCGCCACGGTGGCTCGGAGGCGCGGAGGCCGGCGCGATGGAGGACGACACTGAACTGAGAACCGATGGAAACTCCCTCTTAAAGGCCGTGTGGCTGGGGAGGCTCAGGCTGACCAGACTCCTCCTGGAAGGCGGCGCTTACATCAACGAGAGCAATGACAAAGGGGAGACGGCTCTCATGGTGGCCTGCATCACCAAGCACGTGGACCAGCAGAGCATCAGCAAGTCCAAGATGGTCAAGTACCTGCTGGACAACAGGGCGGACCCCAACATCCAGGACAAGTCCGGCAAGACGGCGCTCATCCACGCCTGCATCCGGAGGGCAGGGGGGGACGTGGTGTCGCTGCTCCTGGAGAACGGGGCGGACCCCAGCCTCGAGGACCGCACGGGGGCCTCGGCTCTGGTGTACGCCATACACGCCGATGACAAAGACGCCCTGAGACACCTCCTGGATGCCTGCAGGGCCAAGGGGAAGGAGGTGATCATCATCACAACGGCTGAGTGCTCGTCGGGCACCAAAACCACCAGACAGTATCTCAATGCCCCCCCTTCCCCCAGAGTGGAAGGCAGACAGTCGCCTCCCCTGTGCGCGTCTCCCTCGGATATTGAAGTGAAGGCTCCAGGCCTGGGCTGTCCCCCCAGCGAGAGGGGGGACGACTTCTTCGGCCTCCAAGCAGGGCATCCGAGCGGCTGCAGTGCCGCCAGGGCTCTCAATGAGCCGGGGTCACCCGCCAGGAAGGGAGGGACCCTCAAGAGAGCCCGCCTGCCCCGGCTGAAGAGGCTGCGGTCGGAGCCCTGGGGCCTGATCGCGCCGTCTGTGCTGGCTGCTAATGCGCGTCAGGACGACGCCCACGGCACCTGCGCCGACAGCGAGGTCACCAAGAGCATTGGCGACGTGTCCTTCCCCAAACGGGGGCCGCTTTCCAGGGCCAACAGTATCGACGGCAAAGACCCCGCCCTGTTCGCCACATTCACGGAGCAGATTCTGAGGATCCCCGCGTCCCCGGCACCCACGTCCTGGAAGGCCGCCTACGAGAAAGGTCAGGCTTCTCACCCCCGTCTGGCCAGAAGAGGGACCCTCCCTGCGGAGCAGGAGAAGGCCGCAGTCGGTCCATCGGTGTCCCTCAAGCGCCTAGAAGATGACCTGCATGACTTAGACCTGCAGCCCGGGGCGGAGCAGCTCAGCCCCGTCTCCCTGGAGGCCGGCAAAGGGCCCCTGGAAAGGAGGCTCAATGGCTCCCACGTGGCTCTCTTCTACGGCTCGCGGGAGTCCCTGGACGCGGTGCCCGGTGTGTCCCCCAGCTCGGCACGCCGCAGGCCACCGCATCTTCTGGAACGGCGAGCTTCTGGAACCCTGCTGCTGGACCGAATTTCGCACACCAGGCCCGGCTTCCTCCCTCCTTTGAATGTAAATCTGAACCCCCCCATCCCAGACACCAGACCCAGCGGCAAACCTTCTTCTCCACTTGCCAGTGGCCTAAAATCCATGCTCCCCGTGGCCCCCAGCTCGCCGAAGAGAGGAGACCTGAGGAGCACAAAGAAACTCCTCCGGAGGCACTCCATGCAAGTCGAGCAGATGAAGCAGCTGTGTGGCTTCGAGGAGATCATGACCTAGACGCCTTCCCAGGGGTCTTTACAAAACTCCGGGTACTTGACGAAAGGCACCACATCTGGACCGACACCGCGTGCGCCCACCACGTCCCATCCCTGCCTCCCTCCGCGCTGCTGGGCAGCCGCCTCACAGGGCGCAGAGCTGGGCCCTGCTCCCCTTCTGAAATTATCGCTGGGTTTGCTTGAAAAGAGCTCAGGATCACTGGGTGCCGGGGATGAGTTACCCAGAAAATATTTCTCCCAAGGAAGAGCACCTCTGGGGTGTGAGAGTCTCGCAGCTGTTCGGTGATCTAGGCCCTTGACCCCTTCCCACCAGACAAACCAGAACTCAGGTCCCAGGACCGTAGGGAAAGTAGGGCCTTCGCACTAAATCTATGAAGTGCCTACACAGGAACCGAGGCCCAAGCATGTGTCACAATGTGTAAGACACCAGCCCCTGAGCTGTGAGGTGTGGCCGCTGTGCTCCAGCCCAGGTGGGGGGCGGGGCAGAGCCCCCCATCAGAAGGTGGAGAAGGGAGGGGAGCGGAGCCCCCATCAGAAGGTGGAGAGGGGGAGCTGGAGCTCACTCTTAGTTGGTGGAGAAGGGAGGGGGAGCGGAGCCCCCATCAGAAGGCGGAGAAGGAGGGGAGCGGAGCCCCATCAGAAGGTGGAGAAGGGAGGGGGGAGCGGAGCCTCCATCAGGAAGGTGGAGAAGGGAGGGGAGCGGAGCCCCCATCAGAAGGCGGAGAAGGGAGGGAGCGGAGCCTCACTGCAAAGGTGGAGAAGGGAGCGGGAGCGAGCCCCCATCAGAAGGTGGAGAAGGGAGGGGAGCTGAGCCCCCCATCAGAAGGTGGAGGTATGAGGGGAGCGGAGCCCCCATCAGAAGGCGGAGAAGGGAGGGGAGCGAGCCCCATCAGAAGGTGGAGAAGGGAGGGAGCGGAGCCCCCATCAGAAGGGCGGGAGAAGGGAGGGGAGCAGAGCCCCCATCAGAAGGCGGATAGCGGGAGGAGCAGAGCCCCCATCAGAAGGCGGGAGGGGAGCGAGCCCCCCATCAGAAGTTGCGGACGAAGCGGGAGGGAGCAGAGCCCCCATCAGAAGCTGCAGAGAAGGGAGGGGGAGGGAGCCCCCCATCAGAAGGTGGAGAAGGGAGGGGAGCGAGCCCCATCAGAAGGTGGAGAAGGGAGGGAGCAGAGCCCCCCATCAGAAGGCAGAGGAAGGGAGGAGCGGAGCCCCATCAGAAGGTGGAGAAGGGAGGGGAGCGGAGCCCCCATCAGAAGGTGGAGAAGGGAGGGGAGCGGAGCCCCCATCAGAAGGTGGAGAAGGAGGGAGCGGAGCCCCTCATCAGAAGGTGGGAGAAGGGAGGGAGCGGAGCCCCCTCATCAGAAGGCGGAGAAGGGAGGGGGAGCGGAGCCCCCATCAGGAAGGCGGAGAAGGGGAGCGGAGCCCCCATCAGAAGGTGGAGAAGGAGGGGAGCTGGAGCCCCCATCAGAAGGTGGAGAAGGGAGGGAGCCGGAGCCCCCCATCAGAAGGTGGAGAAGGGAGGGGAGCGGAGCCCCCCACTTCAGAAGGGCAGGTAAAGGGAGGGGAGCGGAGCCCCCCATCAGAAGGCGGAGGAAGGAGGGGAGCGGAGCCCCATCAGAAGGTGGAGAAGGAGGAGCGGAGCCCCATCAGAAGGTGGAGAAGGAGGGGAGCGGAGCCCCCATCAGAAGGTGGAGAAGGAGGAGCGGAGCCCCCCATCAGAAGGTGGAGAAGGAGGTGGGGAGCGGAGCCCCATCAGAAGGTGGGAGAAGGGAGGGGAGCGGAGCCCCCCATCAGAAGGCGGAGAAGGGAGGGGAGGAGCCCCCATCAGAAGTTGCAGTGGAGAAGGAGGAGCGGAGCCCCCATCAGAAGGTGGAGAAGGAGGGGAGCGGAGCCCCCCCATCAGAAGGTGGAGAAGGGAGGGAGCGGAGCCCTATCAGAAGGTGGAGAAGGGAGGGGGGAGCTGAGCCCCCATCAGAAGGTGGAGAAGGGAGGGGAGCCGGAGCCCCCATCAGAAGGCAGAGAAGGGAGGGGAGCGAGCCCACTGGAAGGGTGGAGAAGGAGGGGAGCGGAGCCCCCATCAGAAGGTGGAGAAGGGAGGGGAGCGGAGCCTCATCAGAAGGCGGAGAAGGGAGGGAGCGGAGCCCCTATCAGAAGGTGAGAAGGGAGGGGAGCCGGAGCCCCCATCAGAAGGTGGAGAAGGAGGGAGCAGAGCCCCACCAGAAGGTGGAGAAGGAGGAGCGGAGCCCCACTGAAGGTGGAGAAGGGAGGGAGCGGAGCCCCCCATCAGAAGGCAGAGAAGGGAGGGGGCGGGACCCCCCATCAGAAGGTGGAGAAGGGAGGGGAGCGGAGCTCCCATCAGAAGGCGGAGAAGGGAGGGGAGCGGAGCTCCCCATCAGAAGGCGGGAGAAGGAGGAGCCGGAGCCCCCATCAGAAGGCAGAGAAGGGAGGGGAGCGGAGCCCCCATCAGAAGGTGGAGAAGGAGGGGAGCGGAGCCCCATCAGAAGGTGGAGAAGGGAGGGAGCGGAGCCCCCATCAGAAGGTGGAGAAGGGAGGGGAGCGGAGCCCTCCCCCCATCAGAAGGCGGAGAAGGGAGGGGAGCGGAGCCCCCCATCAGAAGGCAGAGAAGGGAGGGGAGCTGGAGCCCCATCAGAAGGTGGAGAAGGGAGGGGAGCGGAGCCCCCCATCAGAAGGTGGAGAAGGATGCTTGAGCCCCATCAGAAGGCGGAGAAGGGAGGGGAGCGGAGCCCCCATCAGAAGGTGGAGGAAGGAGGAGGGACTCCATCAGAAGGTGGAGAAGGGAGGGGAGCCGGAGCCCCCATCAGAAGGCGGAGAAGGGAGGGGAGCAGAGCCCCATCAGAAGGTGGAGAAGGGAGGCAGAGCCCCCATCAGAAGGCGGAGAAGGGAGGGGAGCGGAGCCCCCATCAGAAGGTGGAGAAGGGAGGGGGAGCGGAGCCCCCATCAGAAGGTGGAGAAGGGAGGGGAGCAGAGCCCCCATCAGAAGGCGGAGAAGGGAGGGGAGCGGAGCCCCATCAGAAGGCAGAGAAGGAGGGGAGCGGAGCCCCCATCAGAAGGTGGAGAAGGGAGGGAGCAGAGCCCCCATCAGAAGGTGGAGAAGGGAGGGAGCCGGAGCCCCCATCAGAAGGTGGAGAAGGGAGGGAGCGGAGCCCCCATCAGAAGGCAGAGAAGAGGAAGCGGAGCCCCCATCAGAAGGTGGAGAAGGGAGGGGAGCAGAGCCCCCATCAGAAGGTGGAGAAGGGAGGGAGCGGAGCCCTATCAGAAGGTAGCAGAGAAGGGGAGGGAGCTGGAGCCCTCATCAGAAGGTGGAGAAGGGAGGGGACAGAGCCCCCATCAGAAGGTGGAGAAGGGAGGGGAGCGGAGCCCCCATCAGAAGGTGGAGAAGGGAGGGGATGGAGCCCCATCAGAAGGCGAGAAGGGAGGGAGCGGAGCCCCCCATCAGAAGGTGGAGAAGGGAGGGAGCGGAGCCCCCATCAGAAGGCAGAGAAGGAGGGGAGCGGAGCCCCCACGTAAAGGTGGAGGAAGGGGGAGGGGAGCGGAGCCCCCCATCAGAAGGTGGAGTATGGGAGGGAGCGGAGCCCCCATCAAAGGTGGAGAAGGGAGGGGAGCGGAGCCCCATCAGAAGGTGGAGAAGGGAGGGAGCGGAGCCCCTCATCAGAAGGTGGAGAAGGAGGGAGCGGAGCCCCCATCAGAAGGCGGAGGAAGGGAGGGAGCGGGAGCCCCCATCAGAAGGCGGAGAAGGGAGGGGAGCGGAGCCCCCCCATCGGAGATGCTCTGGCTGCAGGCTGCCTCTCACCGGGTCGTGGGGTGGTGTCCTGCTGGGCATGGTCACAGTCTATCACAGGATGTTCACATGCTCATTTAGATATGCTCTGAGTCCCCAAATATAACCACCTGTCCCCCAAATTCTGATGTGCCATCGTCGCCAAGACAAAACCAGCCTCAGGCTCCTGCCCTGACAGGAGCTGTGTCGAAATCTTGTGAAAAAAAAAAAAAAAAAGCCTGTTTTTCTGTTAATTAATTTGGAGCTGAAGGTGATATAATTTCCAGAATAGATTCTCGCCTGTCCTTCAGGAGCCTGGGCGAGATGCCCCGGAGCCAGCAGATACCAGCGCTGGGCCGCGCGCCGGAGAAGCACAAGCGAGTGGTCCCTGGGCCGGAAGCGGCGGGGACTGGATTGTAGCCCAAGAACATTCCGGGTGCAGACTGGCACCTCACCTGCTCTCCAGGTAGCTGGAGAAATCCAGTTTCTGAGAATCATCCGAATCATCTACACGGTGGGAGGTTGGTAGAGATCACCTGACGACGCTTTGCAGCCGCGGCACAGGAACCCGGAAAGGGAAGCAGAGACTTCGCACGCTCGGTGTGATGTGGCCACGTTTCAGATGAAGACGTGCCTGGTCATTTTCCCGTTTGCTTTCCCCTCCTGCTGCTCAGATTTGTTTGCTCTGTGGTTGGAAGTGTGGTCCCTGGGGGTCACCCCCCACGCAGGAAGGAGCAGCGGCTCTGCGATCTGGGTTGGCATCTCTGTTCCGTCATTTACCAGCTTGGGGACCTTCGCTTTTCTAAGCCTCCACTCCCTCATCTGTAAAGCGGGGCTGGCCGTGCTTCACCGTGAGGGGCGTGAGGACGGGCAGCCGGATGGACGTAGCCGATTCCCAGGGACATCTTCAGACCCCTGCGGCTTCACGACCCACAAAGACAACATCATATCCTACACGGAACGGAGTAAAGCCCAGCTGAAAAATTCAAGTGTCTCCTTGAGATCCTCCTGATTCCATAATACTGAGCCCTAAGTACACTCGGAAAGTAAAACAAATTCTGCCACATCGGTCCTTCGTGTCACAGCGTTTCTGTGTTACACATGCCAGACATTTATCAGAATGTCCCGAACAAAAGTGCCAATGATTACTGCTGCTTGCGAATAAGCCAGATGTATATTTTTAATACTTCCTTTGGGGCCCTGTACCCGGCCTGGGCACTGCTGGCCCTTCAGGGGGGACAGTCCTGTGTCGTGGGGGCTGCCCTGGGCCGCCCACTCGAGGCCCGCAGCCTCTGCCCCCCAGGCCTGACAACCAGAAGGGTCTCCCGACTTGGTCAGACACCTGGGGGGCGCTCTGCGCTGCTCTGGGAGGAGGGGCTCGCGCAGGGACGAGTCCAACCGCAGAGCTGACTGCAGGACCCTCCCCTGAGCGGCAGCCGGGGGGCCCTGGAACCGTGCTTCCCCAGGAGGCTGGAGCTCGGGCCCCCAGGGTGCCGGCAAACACAAACGGCAGTGCCAGCGGCCTTCTGTTCTTTGCAGGGAGGGAGGCAAAGCACATAAACTTGTGACAACCTAGGGCTCACGGACTTGGTTTCGTGTGGACCATCCATGTGCTTTCTGGGGCCCTTTAGTCTTGAACAGTTCTTACCAAAGGGACATGGTGACCGGCAGAGACACAACTCTCCAGATCGTTACGGAGAGAAGCGTACAGACGGCCACTGCTCTCAGCAGCACATGTCACGCATACACGTGCACACACGGACATGTGGCCGGCACTCTCCGAGTGTCGTTAGTGCCGGTGAACACTCTGCTCGTAGCATCAAACTGGAGGTGGAGGGATGCAGCACTGCACACGAGCATCTGTCTAAACCTTTAGTGAAGATCCGAAAGCCTAATTCACCCTGATAGTGAACACGGCACAGCCGTAGCGATTAGCTTCAGTGAAACACAAAACACGATAGCTACTCACCCAGAATAGCCTGGCCACCCCACGAATGCCTATGGCAGACACTCTCACGGCACTCACCGCCTGCATCAGTCATTTGTGACCTCCCCTTGGCCCTTCTCTAGACGGTCACCAGATCATCCCTGTGGCATCCCTGTTTGACGATGCATTAGCTGAATTCGAGCATTCCAAACTAGTATGCCCACCACAACACTTTATCCAAACTACTACGCCCACCACACCACTTTATCTTGGTTCATGCATAAGTAGGCAGTTTGTCCATGTTAACAAACCTCACAAGGATGCTTCTTAAAAGCATATTTTAGATTCAAATATGCTTCCTAGGTCAGAGATTAGCTTTTCTTTTCGGGATCCTGCCATCACTACAGAATTTAGCTGACACCTGCAGTTTTAACAGCCCGTCCACTTCAGACTTTCTGGAATGTTTATCACAATACAGAACACAAGTCTAAAGTTTAAAGTCTGGAACTTGGGTTCAATTTCTAGACACTGGAAAGCTGGTGTGTGTTTGTTTGTTTGTTTGATTGAATCCATTGTCAATTCTCTTAGAATGTCATCGAGTCAACAGAAGCCTGCAGAACGCAGGCTGTGTCTGACCTTCTGCCTCTGTGTTGGTGCTTAGGACCTATCGCGTGTTGCTCGGACTGACTCCATGGTGTTACACTTCTAGCTTCAAGCTGACGTCGTGCTCAAAGATGTATCAAAATCCACATAATGGAACTGTTAGGCTTTTCTAACATGTCAATAAAAGATATACCGCGATCCTGCAGTAGCAGTCCCAATTTTTTGTGGTGAAATCTCAATGACAAATATGACCTTTTCCTTATGACAGCGTGGACGTGACTGCCTGGTAACATCTACCTTAGCAGATACCCAAACTTTCACATACTCGTAATTTTGAAAATTAATTTTTGTTTACACAAGTATTGGGGTTTCTCTCTCGGTTAGAAAAGGGGCAAAGGATGAGAAGATGCATTTCCCCGGGGGCGGGTGGACTTCCTCCCTCTGGCCTCCCTGCCTGGGGTCCCTGGGGCTGTGCGGGAGCCAGCTGTCACTGGATGGCCCCCTCGGGCCCTGTCTGTAACGTCGGTGAGGTTAACACCGGTCCCGCTCCAGGGCAGACCTAGGAACCCAGTGGACAAGCCTCGTCTCTTAAGGTCCAGAGTTCTGTGTTTCGAATTTCATCCATGCTCCCTGACTCTGGGTGGTTCTGACCTTACCTCTGGGGCCTCCCCTAGACGGGTGAAAGAAATTATGTCAACAAAACCACAGAAAGGGCTGGTTTCAGGAGTCCCTTCCCCACTTCTGTCTTCAGGAAAGGCAGGCCCACGAGTTTCCAAATCCTTTAGGAGAGATTACGAGGGACCCTGCGGGGGGAGGGGGAGGAGCGATGGGGGGGCCACGGTGGCCCACCTGGAGTGGGGGGCATTCCCAACACTGATAAAAGGCTTAGAAGTGTGGGGTCCCTTGAGTGGAACTTGCCCCCTTCCAGAGCGAAACAGTAGAGAGGAGTGGTCGCCGGTGCGTCCGGAGAGTCTGGGTGCCAGGCGGGGGTGGGGAGGAGGGCATCTGAGTCCCTGGCCCAGGTGGGCGCTGGGGTGGGGTGGGCAGGAGGGCATCTGAGCCCCTGGCCCGGGTGGGCGCGGGGTGGGGTGGGCAGGAGGGCATCTGAGCCCCCGGGCCCGGGTGGGTGGGGTGGGCAGGATGGCATCTGAGCCCCTGGCCCGGGTGGGCGCGGGGGTGGGGTGGGCAGGAAGGCATCTGAGCCCCTGGCCCGGGTGCAACCCTGCCACTCGGACAGTGCACGCGTCAGCGTGCTGGGTGAGCCTGCGGATGACAGAGCCCGGAACCTGAACTCCGTGGGGTGCTGAAGACCCGCACGGGATGGGGCGGGGGCGGCCCCCCGCGAGGACATGGGCACTCTTACCGTCTTTGTTGTGTGGGGGGGAGCAAATCACTGTAATCAGATTTAGAAGAGTAAAGGAGTAGGACGTTTCTCGCCCCCAGAGGTTCTAGAGCCCACGGCGTGCACTGTGCAAAGCACAGAAGCAGCGTTGCAGGCACTTGCCCCAGGAGGCCGTCGGGGACGAGCAACAGAGCTCGAGGAACGGAAGGGGTGATGATGCCGGAGCAGGTCAACACAGGGAACAGCGTCGGACACTTGTCACCGGGAGTCCTCAGCGGAAGGCGGTTCTGTGATCCAATTCCCGGGGGCCGATTGTGGGCAGGGGTTGGAACCGCAGAGTAAAGACGTGGCGCGGCTCCCTGGGTGAGTGTGTCAGGGGGCCGGGGTGTGTCAGGACCAGGGAGGGGAGGGCGGGGGACAGAAGGCCCCGCGGGTGTGAACCAGCCCACGGAACGGCCCCCGCCCCGACCTCCCTTCTGGACCCTCCGCCTGCTCGGGATGACGGAGCCGGGATCACAGACACGCCTGATCTTGCGCGAGAGAACCTCTCACAGGGAGGGAGGTGAGCGTCTGCATCAGGCCTGTAATTACCCGGTTAGAACCCGGGAGAATTCAGCCCTTCCCCTGCCCCCCGAGGCACTGACTGCCGCTTGCCCATCTGGTTTGATTCCTCCTTTCCCCTCCTTTCTGTCAGGGCCTGGTGCTGTTCACGTGGCCCCCGCGTGGCCCCCGCATATCCCGGCCCCTCTTCTGACCAAAGTGACATTGTGCCTCCCCAGCCCCCTCCAAGGGAAGTCCTGATTGGTCGGAGTTAATCATGACAGGTGCATTCTCCTCATCAGTGATTGGCTGAAGGATCCGGCCTAAGCCAACCCCCAGGGCTCCCCCTTCTCAGGGCCTTAGATCCGGAGTCGGGATCATGGCCTCACCCGAGCAACTGGGCGGAAGAAAGGACATACATTCGTGGCTGGCATATTTTCTCTACCTTCCACTAGATGTGACCAGATGAACGTGTTGTCCTGAAGCTTATTTGTTTGGTTTGACAGCCCTCTTTTGACAATGAGGGAATGGAGACTAAGGATACAGCCAACATGCAGAGGAGGGCAGAGCAGCGGGGAGACGGGCTGGAGCCTTGATCACGCCACGCCTGCAGGCTGTGCCAACTCTCTGTTACGTGAACTAAGACACTCTGGTATCATCCAGTCTAGTTAGAGTTGTGTTTTCATGTACCGGGGACAACATGTGAATTGCTTGTTTAATCCAGTTTCTGCTTGATGATTTTTTCTTCAAAGTTTATTGATTTTGAAAGGGAGAGATTGAGAGAGAGACAGACCGAGAGAAAGAGAGAGAGAGAGAGACAGAGAGAGAATATCCCAAGCAAGCTCTGCGTTGTCAGCCTGGAGCCCGACTCAGGGCTTGATCCTATGAACTGCGAGGTCATGACTAAAGCTAAAACCAGGAGTCATATTCAAGAGTCGAGGCCTCACTGACTGAACCACCCAGGCGCCCCTGCTTGAAGATTTTAAGGATGAAAAAAAATCAATACCCCTGTTCACTAATTTTTGAAGAACCCTAGTTGCCAGAAAGTACTTTCTTATATTGAGTTGAAATGTACCTCGTTGTCAGATTCATGCTTTATTCCAAGTTATGGCAGATGGAATGAGTTATGGACAGATGTCCCCCAGGTACAGACGGACACAGTGCGGCTGGTGGGAAGCATGTTGCTTTTAGAATCAGGCAAATCCAGGTTCAGTTGCTGGTTTAGTGCTCTCTCTCTCTCTCTCTCTCTTTGAGAGAGACAGAGACAGTGCCAGCATGTGATGGAGGGGCAGAAAGAGAAAGTGGGAGAGAGAGAATACCACGTAGGCTCTGTGCTGTCCAATGCGGGGCTCAGACCCATGAACCGAGAGATCATGGCCAGAGCCCAAACCAAGAGGTGGACACGTAACCAACTGAGCCCCCAGGCGCCCCAGGCTTAGCTATGAATGAGCTGAGTTTGGGGACTATGGCAGCCTGTATAATAGGCACAAATTCCCACCATCCAGCATCCTTCTCCTCTGAATGTGACTCAGGGCTCCTTCCATCCAGAGATGGAGTCTATTTCTTCACCTTGAACCCGGGCTGGCCTTGGGACTTGCTCTGTCGAACAGAAGGTGGTAAAAGTGATATTGGAGCGTAGCTCTTGGGTGCCTTGCTGTTTCTGTTGCGGCCCCTTGGGGTGCTGCCCTGGGCTGCCGTCGAAAGAAATCACATAAACCACAAGCAGGGAGACGAGGCGTGCAAAACTGAGCTGCTCTAGCCAACAGCCTACATCAGCCGGCGAACTCGTAAGTGGGACCATCTTGGGCCTCCAGCCCGGAGCGCCCCTCTGCTGAAGGCTGCTGCGTGAATAAGCCTGAACAGCCGGAGCACCACCTGGCCTGCCACGAAATCACGGGGAATTGTATGTCTTTTGTTGGTTTAAGTCACTGACTCGTTTGTTACACAGCAAAGGCTGACAGAAACAAAGTCTATTTAATTAAACCTCTTGAGCTTTTCTATTTCTTCTTTGTCAAAGGGGTAAAAAATAACTATCTTTTTTTTTTTCCATGGTTGCAACTTTGTAGGTGCTGAAAGGTAGCCGTTAAGATGGCTGTTACGTAAACTTTTTAAACTTAACACTTTCTTCATCCTTAGATTTTCTCCTTTGAGGTGAAATCCTGTTTCCTTTGACTTCACCTTGTTTGAGAAGCCTTCCTGGCAGCTTACGAGACTGGTCCCCTCTTAATTATCACCCTGTGACTATTCCCCTGTTTATTGATGTCCCTCTCAAGGCAGTACCACAGATGTGCTCTGATCAACGCCTGAGACAGTGCACGTTACTGCCTTCCACCCAGTAGGTGCCATAACAGCTCTGTGCCTTTATTAACCCCTTGGCCGAGTTGGGGCTCCTTGCCCAGTTCATCCACGTCCACTGTCTTACATTCTGCTAACTGGTGTTGGTGCTCAGTCTTCGAATGTCTGGCTTGAGCCACGGCCTTGTCAGTCTTCCTGCCTCTGAGCACATGCAGGTGTTTTCTTGGAACTTAAACACAGGACTTAACATATAATGGCAAAGTTCTTTTTGTTCATCTTAGCAGCTGGCCAAGGTGATCTTTATCTTACATCTGTCATTTGTATCTTTCCTCGGTGCATCTAGAAGAAATGATTATTTCTTACATGTTTTTCATATATATATATATATTTTAAATCAGTAACTAAAAAATAATCAACAGGACAGAGCCAGGGAAAGCCCCTCGAGGCACACCACAACATGCCTTCTCTGGATCTGGTACAGAGTCATCAAATATTAACGATATTGTGCATTCTGATTGCTTTCACATAGCTTCAAACGTTAATTCGTGGCCAATGTGCCCAGGCCTGTACACTTCCCGGCGCCCACGTGTGCCTGGGGTCTGTATGGGCAGTACGATGCTTTGCGGAAATCAAGCTACACATCTGATAACGTTGTGCTGAAAAAATTCTTTTCTGAGCAGCCAGACCACAGGCGGTGTCCCTTCTGTTTTATCTGATGGCAGAATAAAAAACCCTGCAGTAGTGATCACACTAAGTACCTTCTTCGGCCGCGGTGCTGGGTAAGGCAGGCAGTCTCCCTGCTGTCCTGGTTTTGAGACGTCAAAGGGAAAGAAAGGGCGTTTTGGGCCAGGAGAGCCTTCACCGAGTCCTGATGGCCGACACACCTCAGGGGCCCCGGGGTGCCAGTCCCTCCGCAAGGCGCCCACCTGTCGCGCCTCGCAGAGACCCCGGACCGAGCGTGCGCCCCAGGGAAGGGGGCGTGGCCTGCCCGGCGGAGCCAGCGCGCACGCGCGGCGGGGAAGGGGCGGGGCGCCGTCCCGGAAGCACCGCCCGGCGCCACGTCGGCGCCCGGCGCCCCGCAGCCGCAGCCCCGGCCGGGACCGGCCCCGAGCGCCATGGGCCCCGCGGGCGCGCGCCCCGGCTCCGCGCCGCCGCCGCCGCCGCCGCTGCTGCTGCTGCTGCTGCTGCTGCTGCTCCGGGCCGAGCGGCCGCGGGGCGCCGAGCTCACGTTCGAGCTGCCCGACAGCGCCCGGCAGTGCTTCCACGAGGACGTGCCGCGGGGCGCCAAGTTCTCCCTGGACTACCAGGTGAGGCCGCGGGGCCCGCCCTCGGGCCGCCCGCCTCTCCCGCGCGTCCCCGAGCACCCGCTGCGGGGGGCGTGCCTGTGCTCCCCGCTTCTCGGCTTTGCGCGCGGAGGCGCGGTGTTTGCCCGCAGGCGGCCGTGGGCTGCCCGCCCTGCGCTCCCGCCTCCGCCGCGGACCGCCTGGCGCCCGCAGGCGGCCGGCCTCGGGTCTAGGGGGCAGATCTGGGGCTGGGGTCCCGCGTGGGCATCCTCCCCGGACGGCCCCTGCTGGCGGGCACCTGCTGCCTGGCATTCCCGGACGAGGCACGCGCGGGGGTGAGGCAGGCGGGCCGCTCCGAGGGCGCTCGCGGCCAGGGCAGGGGGCTCGCGCCTGGGGCGGCATGGTGTGCGATGCCCCGCGTCGCCGATTTGGCCACTGCGACCTACGTGTGGACAACATGCGAGCTGTGGCTGGGTTAACAGGGCCCCCTAGGTCCAGTCACTAAGGAATGGTCATTGCGAGGCCGGAGGGGCCTGTGAGGTGGTCTGGTCCCCGCAGGGGCAGGAGAGCCCCGTCAGGACGCCGGCCTGACCGCAGCGCCTCCAGCAGCCGCGCTGCCGCCTGACGAAGCAAATCCCCATCCGCACACGGAAGAACTTGTGACGTTGGGAAGCAGCTGGAGGCCGCTGACTGTCCCTTGATGGACGTTGGTTGTAGCCATTGGCCACCCGTGCGTTGTGCCTGGTGCCCGTGCTCTCACTTACGTTTATAAGGAGCTTGCGCTACCCGAGGACCCTCCCACGGCCGCTGGTCACCCAGTCCGTGAACACACCGATCTGTATCTGCCGTCTTGCGTTAGATCAGTAATAATACTAGCATCTACTAGACCCGTTTGGCAATTTACTTGACCTCAGAGCCTCAGTTTCCTCTTCTGTAAAAGGGGGAGGATTAAGCTCCTTGCACCCTTGCAGAGCAAGACCTTGGGGAGTCAGGGAGACGGGGATTCAGATCTTAGCCCGGTCCCTTTCCGGCGGCGTGGCCATGGCTGACTTTTGTAACCTGTCCCGGCCTCCGTGTCGTCCCCAGGACGGCGGAGGGGGCCCAGCGCCTGCCCCAGGAGGCTGGATGCCCCTTGGTAAAGCAGACGGCGGGTGTCTTCTGTTGTCAGGTCATCACCGGAGGTCACTATGACGTGGACTGCTACGTGAAGGACCCCCTGGGAAAGACCATCTACAGGGAAACCAAGAAGCAGTACGACAGCTTCACGCACCGGGCTGAGGTCAAGGGCGTTTATCAGTTTTGCTTCAGCAACGAGTTCTCCACCTTCTCCCACAAGACTGTCTACTTTGACTTCCAAGTGGGCGACGAGCCCCCCATCCTCCCAGACATGGGGAAGCGGGTCACGGCCCTCACCCAGGTGAGTGGGCGGCGGTGGCCGCGGGACGGGACCCCCACCCCCAGCCCGCCCGGCTCAGTGTCGGCTTCGCCTCTTCCCGCGTGCAGTCCTAAAGGACGCCGCCCCCCTTCTGCTGTCCCCCTGCATTGTGTCACCGCGTCATCTGGAATTCTCGTGTTCCCATCGGCCTCTCAGCCGTCGCCGCTCTGCAGCGTCGTCAGCCCCAAAGGTCGGTGGCTGAACGCTGTAGGAGACTTTTTCTCACTCAGGCTATGCCCTTGGTTGGTGGAGAGCTTTCCTCCGACGAGTGACGCAGGAATCGGGGTTTTCCTTTCGGGTGGGCTCCCTGCCCCAGCCCTCTGTGGCTCTGAGCAGACGGAGAGAATGAGGAGGCCCCCGCCCCCGCTGCTTCGGACTCCGGCCCGGGAGTAACACCCTGCACTCCACTCGCCCCGTTGTTGGCCAGTGTCCTGTGGCGCCACCCCCTCCACGACCCCCTGGGTGCAGGCACGGGGGAGGGCTGGCAGATACAGTCCGCTTGGGCGGTGGGCTCCCAGCGAGGGCCCCGTACCATCGCCACAGCGTTGCCAGGCGGGAGACACAGGATGAGACGCTGATGTGGCAGCAGAGGAAGGGGCCGGGCCCGGGAGGGGGACTGTCACGTGGCAGCAGTGACCGGGATCTCTGGGAGGCTCCCAGATTCCGGCCAGGGTACAGGCAGGGCGCCCGGGGCCCTGGGGAATCAGGGTTCGCGGAGGCGGGGGGTCCGGGCCCCTGCAGGGTAGGACGCAGGCTGGACCGTTTCCCAACGGAAATCTCGCGGTAAAGGGCTTGTGCCCCGGCACGGGTGGGGTCCCGGTGATGGGGGCGCCGCGTGCTTTGCTGGGCGGGGGTGCGTCCGGGTGTGTGTGCAGCACGTGCTGAGCTGTCCCCGGGTCTCCCGCGGGCCCGAGGGAGAGCTGTGTCCCCGCCCGGGGCCCCTCTATCCTCCGGGACCTGGCCTCCCCCGTCGCTGCCGGTCTCCAGCCTGTCACGCCCCCCACGTGGCGCCTCACAGGGCGGACCGACGCGCGCCCTGCCTTGGGCCTCTGCACCTGTGACCTCGGGGCCCTCCCTCCCTGTTTCCCTTCCTCTCCCTTCCCTGGTCCCTGCCTCCTTTCCGGTGCTTCTGGGCCCTGGGAAGAGGCTGCACCTGCCGGCCCGCACTGCCGAGCGCCCGGCCCGGGCGCAGGGCCCCCGAGCGCCCGCGCCCAGCGAGTCTGCGTCGGCCGGCGTGCACTTCAAGTCTCTGAAGGAGTGTGGACGGGAGTAAACGTGCAGGGCGGAACTCTAGCCCGGAAGCCCACGTGCGCCCTTTCCTCACGTTCAAAACCAGTCTGTGTGTACGCACGTGTACTGAATGTGCACGTGCGTGTGCCTGACGCGCGTGCGTGTGTCCCCCCTGCACCCCCGCTGGCTTCCAGGACGGCCTGCTCGTTGCTGGGCCCCCTCAGGGCCCCCGTCGTGATTTGGACCCAGGCTCGCAGAGTCGCCTTGGCCTCTAACTATCCCTTCCGGTTTGTCCTGCTCCGTCTGACGTGAGCTCCGGGGCGGGCGGTGGCGGCGCCCACAGAGGTCTGCGCCCGAGCGTCCCGCCGGCGGCCGGCAGCTGAAGCCGGTTGACCCTTGAAAGTCCCCTCGAGCAACTTTGTGATGTCAGGAACCCTTCTAGGATCAGGTGGCCGTTTTTCAACGCTCAACACCCGTAGGTACGAGCCGCCTGCCACGTGTGGGGCAGGTGATGCCGCCGGGCGCTGACCCGAGAGGGCAGGGTGTGCAGGTGTCCCCGAGAAAGCGAGAAAAGGTGCCCCTCGGGGCACAGCGAAGCCCAGACAGGTCTGTTCGTTTCCCTGGATTCTGCCCTTTGAACGCCTGCCCTGTGAGGCTCCACTGACTCCATCTGGTGGTGGTGACCTCGTCGCATCCGGTCTGTGTGGCACTTCCCCGCTCTTACCCGTGGGCCCTGGTGACAGCAGCAGCCTGCAGGTCCGCAGGAAACCGTGGCCTTGGGGCGTAGACCAGTCGTCGAGTGGACCCGGACGCGGCCGTGTAAACGCCAGAGCTGAAGGGAAATCCACCCCCCTCGCGTGGCCCGGTGTAGCGCCTGCCGTGGCCCGGAGCGAGCCCCCCACGAGGCAAGTAAGGGCGACAGAGCTTTTTGGCCACAGCCTCCCATTTGCCTCCTGGACCCTGTTCCGTTGGTGACAGAAGGGAGGGTGTTGGGGGGTCAGTCAGGTGGTGGCTCAGTGACGTGGTCTCCCCTCCCTCCCTGCACTCACGGTGGGGACAGTTCACTGCGCTTTGGGGACCGAAGCAGGTGTCTCTGGGAACTTCTTGTTGGGACGGAACCTTCTAGGTTTTGGGTAAATGCGTGTCACAGGCCGCCGGCGAGTGAACCTCACAGCCAGCCGCGGCTCTCGTGTTCCCTTTGCGGTGTGACTGAGCGATGCAGGCCACGCGCAGCCTGTTCCTGTGTGGGTCCCCAGGCGCGGTCGAGGTGAGGCCAGGGACCAGCGTCCGCACGCAGACGTCAGACTGTTGGCCGACTCGGGTCCTTGTTGCCGTCGTGCCCCGGCCCCCGGGGGCCTCCTCTGGTCCCCACACGCGCCTCTGCATCCTCCTGGCCAGCGGCCCGAGCGCCTCTCCCTTGCGAGGGCTGCTGTGGTCAGCTCAGGCCCCGGGTGGTGGCCGTGCCGTGTGGCATAGTCACAGCTCATCCTGTCCTGGGGGTTGGGCAGGCCGTGCGGGGAGGTTCGGGGCTCTGCCTCGCACACGTGAGCATGCATGTGTAAGCGTGCATGCTTGTACGTGCTGTTGCGTGTGTCTGCGTACAGGAGAGGAGCGTGCCTTCCTGTGTGTGTGTGTGCGTGTGCGTGTGCGTGTGCGCGTGTGCATGCGTGCGCATGTACACAACACAGGCCCACACAACTGTGATTCACCTCTCTGACCTTGGGCAAGTCACACAGCCTCTTTGAGCCTCAGTTTTCTCATCTGTGTCTGGGGTGAGTAGTGGGGGTTGTGACGGCCACCTGCCGCTGTCCCGGTGTCAGGTGAGACCACAGGGCCGTGCTGGGAGGCAAACGCTCAGGACTCTGACACGTGGGCTCGGTCCTGACTCTCACCTCCTGATTGGCGGCTCTGGGCGGCTCCCCCAGCGCCTCTAGCGGCAGGTCAGCCACAGCCCCGTGCAGCCGACTCAGGAGACGGGCGGTGGGGGGGTGGGGGCGGGCATGGGCCTGTGCGGGCCGCACGCTCCTCGTGGGTTGGAACGTGACGGCCTCTCCCCTCCGCCCAGATGGAGTCCGCCTGCGTGACCATCCACGAGGCCCTGAAGACGGTGATTGACTCCCAGACGCATTACCGGCTCCGCGAGGCCCAGGACCGGGCGCGGGCAGAGGAGCTCAACAGCCGCGTCTCCTACTGGTCTGTGGGCGAGGCCGTCGCCCTGTTGGTGGTCAGTTTCAGCCAGGTGCTGCTGCTGAAGAGCTTCTTCACCGGGAGGCAGCCCGTCCCCCGGGGGGCGCTCTCCTAGCCCCCGCGCCGTGCCTGGCACCGAGCTGCCATCCTGGGTCAGGGCTCCTGCTGGGCCGGAGGCAGCGCCGCCCGGGGAGGGCCTCCGGCCGGGGGCGCCGTGCACCCAGGTGCACACGCCTGGTCCCCGGTGGCCAGCGCCCGGTGCCGGAGACGCATCTGACCACGTCGCATGGGTGACACGGAGAAAAGCACGTGGTCAGGCAGGGACAGGCCGCTTGCGGGGCCAGCAGGAAGGGACCAGCTCTGGCCCGAGGGGGAAGCCCGAGTGCCCAGCCTCCCGAGGGCGGCTCTGGGTGCCAGGGTCATCCGGCTTCTGTGCGGAGGGGGGGGCCCTCTGCCTGGAGAAGACGGGCCTGGGGCGGCCGCGCTGAAAGGCCCCCCCCAGGCGAGCCGGGGCACCGTGCGGCACCGGGAGGAAGCTGGTGGCCGGGAGCCCTCACCGGCCGTGGGTCCCCTGCAGGCAGCACGTAGGTTAATAAAAACGAAGCCCAAGCACCGGGGAGCCCTGCGCCTTCATTTCTTTGCCCTGAAGGAGTCTTTACAGCCAGAGGGGGGCCGTGGGTGTCTGTGCCAGGTGGTGTGCAGAGGAGGTGTGTGCGCTTAGTGTGTGTGAGCGTGTGCGTACGCAGTGCGTGTAGTGTCTGTGTGAGCACGTGTGAATGGTGTGTGCATATGCAGTGCCTGTAGTGCGTGTGAGCACAAGTGTAGAGTGTGCTTGTGTGTACTGTGTGTGCATGTGTGTATGCAGTGCGTGTAG
>JAESUZ010001817.1:0-173292 GCA_017311185.1 Proteles cristata cristata | reverse complement strand
TGACTGCCAGCTCAGAGCCTGGAGCCTGTGTCGGAGTCTGTGACTCCTCTCTCTGACCCTCCCCTGCTCACGCTGTCTCTCTCTCTCTCTCTCTCTCTCTCTCTCTCTCTCTCTCCTAGAAAGAAATAAAACATTAAAAAAAAAGCAGAATAAAAATATATAAATGAAAAGGCACAAATGAAGCTAAAGAGACTTACAGCCATGTAAGGGACTTCAGACATTTTCCTAAAGACAGGGTGGGAGCGGGGAGTGCAGCAGTGAAGTAAATAATATCAAACAGTTTAGGTTACTCCCCTGCCTGTAGTATATCATAGCTCTTTCATGGTTTCCAGCTCTTCTGAGATATTCTAATTACACCTAAGAGCGTTAACGGAATGGGAAAAAATGTGGAGAACTACAAATTCCTTGTGGCTATCAATCAATCAATCAATCAATCAATTATATACCCACCTACCTATCTATCATCTGCATGTTGCCTCTTTGTTTCAGGCTTTGTTTCTTTTATTTAGCTTTCCAAAGAAATACCTCCAGTCTCTGTGTGGATTTTGGTGTTTACCTCACTGCCAACCACACTATCCTCTGCACCACTTCCTATGGTTCTTTCTCTACTACATCGCCACTTGCACCAAAACTGGTGTTCACTGGACAAGTCCATTTTCATTGAAAAGAAAGTGCATACCTGTTGGGAAACTTATATCTTTAGATTAGCAAATCTGAGATTTATACTGGCAAATACGGCTTTAAAATTTTGGGAAAATGTTGCATTTCAATCAAATAGGTGATGGAAGTCTACGTTTGGCTCACACACAAACATACACGCAGTATACACCTCATTGTTATACATCGGCCATGCCTAGAATCTCCACAGAGAGTTCTGTGAAAATGTAATCAGCCCAGAGCACACCATCCTGCCTGTGACAGGAATTGAGCACGTGTCAGCATGAGCCGTGAGACAATATATAATCACAGTTCAGAAATGAGCATTTATGTTATTGAATGCTGCAAATGCACAGGCCCCAGATTTCTTTTTACAGTCATGAAAAATCCTACAGAAGTACGCATGTTGAAATAATAGCAATAGCAATGTGTTTAAGTTCCAGTTATTTGCATAATTTGCCCTAAGAAAAAATGAGCCCTATGAACTGAGAGCCTCTCCTTATATTTTCTCAAGTAGAACCTGCATAGTTCCCAAAGTGGCCTGCTTAGTGCAAAATTACCAAAACTTGTTATCTGCCTGGTATAACTGTATTCTAGTTAAAGCACGTTGTTGGGGCATCTGAACGGCTCAGTCGGTTGAGCATCTAACTTCTACTCAGGTCATGGTCTCACAGCTCGTATGTTTGAGCCCTATGTCGGGCTCTGTGCTCCCAGCTCAGCACCTGGAGCCTGCTTCAGATTCTGTGTCTCCCTCTCTCTCTGCCCCTATTTCACATGCTTGCTCGCTCGTGCTCTCTCTCTCTCTTTCTCTCAAAAATAAACTAACATTAAAATTTTTTTAAAAACACATGGTGTGATGAACCATCAAGAACCACAGATAACCATGAAATCAAACAAACTCTATCCGGTGTTTAGCATGTAATAGAGAATCAATAAAACTTAATAAACTTCCAAGATCTTTAAGGAGGTCATTGAAAAACCATATTTCCTAAACTATCAAGTACCAGCCTTAACCACTTAGGTCTCAGCCTGTAGAGAACTTAGAATTGGACCCACAAATGTATGGCCAACTGATCTTTGAAAAAGCTGGAAAAGAGTATCTAATGGAAAAAAGACAGCCTCTTTAACAGATGATGCTGGGAGAACTGGACAACAACATGCAGAAGAATGAAACTAGATCACTTTCTCACACCATGCACAAAAATAAACTCAAAATGGCTGAAGGACCTGAATGTGAGACAGGAAACTATCAAAACCCTAGAAGAGAAAGCAGGAAAAAACCTCCTTGACCTCAATCACAGCAATTTCTTATTTGATGCATCCCCAAAGGCAAAGGAATCAAGAGCAAAAATGAACTATTAGGACCTCATCAAGATAAAAAGCTTCTGCTCGGCAAAGGAAACAATCAAAACTAATAGGCAACTGACGCAGTAGGAAAACATAGTTGCAAATGACATATCTGATAAAGGTCTAGTATCCAAAATCTTTAAAGAACTCACCAAACTCCACACCCAAAAAACAAATAATCCAGTGAAGAAATGGTCAGAAGACACGAGCAGACACTTCTCCAAAGAGGACATCCAGATGGCCAGCAGACCCATGAAATGATGCTCAGCATCCCTCATCATCAGGGAAATACAAATCAAAACCACACTGAGATACCACCTCACGCCAGTCAGAGTGGCTAAAATGAGCAAATCAGGGAACTCTCGATGCTGGCGAGGATGTGGAGAAACGGGCACCCTCCTACACTGTTGGTGGGAATGTAAACTGGTACAGCCCCTCTGGAAAACAATGTGAAGGTTCCTCAAAAAATGAACAATAGAACTCCCCTATGACCCAGCAATAGCACTGCTAGGAATTTACCCAAGGGATATAGGAATGCTGATGCATAGGAGCACATGTACCCCAATGTTCATAGCAGCACTCTCCACAATAGCTAAAACATGGAAAGAACCTAAATGTCCATCAAAGAACGAATAGATCAAGAAGATGTGGTTTATCTATACGATGGAATACTACATGTCAATGAGAAAGAATGAAATCTGGCCATGTGTAGCAACATGGATGGATCCTGAGGGTGTTATGCTAAGTGAAATAATTCAAGCAGAGAAGGACAGATACCACGTGTTTTTATTTTACTTATAAGTGTAACAGGAGAAACTTAACAGAGGACCTTGGGGGAGGGGAAGGGAAAAAAATAGTTGGAGAGAAGGAGGGAGGCAAACCATGAGAGACTCTTGAATGCTGAGAACAAACTGAGGACTCATGGGAGTGGGGGAGAGTGGAAGGGGAATGATGGGCATGGAAGAAGGCACTTATTGGGATGAGCACTGAGTGTTATATGAAAACCAACCTGACAATAAACCATAAAAGAAAAAGTAAATAAACATTAACATTTTTTTAATTAAAATAAAATCTAAATCTAAAAAAATAAAATAAAATGAGGAGAATATCTTCTTCATTCTGAGACATCATTGGCCATCCTTGGGGCTGTGTGGCTCAAGTTTAAACCCTCATTTGCAAGACAGTCTCTCAAATACTTGAAGACAGCAGTCTGGACTCATCTGAATCTTTTCTTTTACAAGAAAAAATTCTTGTTATTACTTTTTTTTTCTAAACAATTTTTTTTAATGTTTTATTTATTTTTAGTAGAGAGAGAGAGACAGCGCGAGCAGGGGAGGGTCAGAGAGAGAGGGAGTCACAGACTGAAACAGGCTCCAGGCTCTGAGCCAGCAGTCAGCACAGAGCCAGACGCGGGGCTCGAACCCACGAACCGCGAGATCATGACCCAAGCGAAAGTCGGACGCTTAACCGACTAAGCCACCCAGGCGCCCCGTTATTACTTTTTTTGAAATCAAGGGGAAAAAGACTTAGCTTACAGATTAGGACAAAAGTAGATAGCCACAAATTCAGGTTCATGACCAGGACAGTGGGAAAGAGAGGAAAAGGAAACTAGAATAGAAAGTACATGTGGGGCACCTGGTTGGCTCAGTCAGTGGTGCATGCAATTCTTGATTTTGGGGTTGTAAGTTCAAGCCCCACATTGGGTGTGGAGATTACTTAAAAAATAAAACCTTACCAGTGTCTGGGTGGCTCAGTCGGTTAAGAGTCTGATTGTTGCTCAGGTCATGATCTCACAGTGTGTGTGTTTGAGCCCCGCTTCTGGCTCTGTGCTTCCTGCTCAGCACCTGGAGCCTGCTTTGGATTCTGTGTCTCCCTCTCTTTCTGCTCCCCCTCCACTCATGCTCTGACTCTCTCTCTTTCTCTCAAAACTAAACAAACATAAAAAAATTTTAATAAAATCTTTTTAAAAAGGAAAGAAAGTACATGTTTTTAATTTCTCTACTAATCTTCTTATACCGTCTCAAGATATCTATAGATGCTCCAAATGCTAGGTCATGTCTCATGACACTGCCTGACCAGACCAGATAACTTGACAATTCCTGGGTCAGGGCCATCAGGAAGGCCCAGTTCACAGTATACAGTTGGGTGGGTGGGTATAATATGGTATTAGAGAAGGAAGAGACTAAAGCAAGACAGGGTGCATGGAGGAAATCTACCATGCTGTGACAGTCCTGGCGTCTGGACCAAGGTTGGTTTTTTGTTGTTGTTGTTGTTGTTTTTAATTTTTTTTAATTTTTTAAAAATTTATTTCTGAGAGAGAGAGAGACAGCGTGAGTAAGGGAGGGTCAGAGAGAGAGGGAGACACAGGATCCGAAACAGGCTCCAGGCTCTGAGCTAGCTGTCAGCACAAAGCCCGACGCAGGGCTCGAACCCAGTAACCGTGAGATCATGACCTGAGTCGAAGTCAGACACTTAACTGACTGAGCCACCCAGGGGCCCCTGGACCAAGGTTTTGAAAGAAGATTTACATTCTTAGGAAGAGACTACAAGAAAATCAAGGCAGAACACCAACCCTAGAGGGGCTAAGCTACTGGACAGGAACTCTGGACTAAGTCTTAAGGAAGAATCCAGAAATCAACTTATATAAACTAAAGCACAATATGGAAACAGAGTCCAGGGAGCAAGGTAAATGCCCAGTGGTGAGCAGGGCTAGCCATGAGAATAATGTGAATATGAGTCCCAGAAGAATAGGGTATAAATGGGGAAATGTCTCTTTCCTCCGATAAGAAACTGGGGAAAGACAGCATGAAGAAAATAAATGCCTCTGACAAGAAGAAGAGAAGACTTGCAAAGTTTGGACCATGGCCTGATGAATGGGGAAAAAGCAAAAAAATTCATGCATCTTTTCTTCTATTTTCCTGTTTATGATTTTAGAAGCAACTAGTACAATATCATGTTTCTCACTAGGAGCAGACTTACATAGGCATGTCCTAATTCAGTGCTTCCTAACGCAGATGATGCATCAGAATCACCTGGGAAGCTTGTTAAAAATAAAAATGTGTAGACATCAAACCAGATTTATTCCTGAGGGGCCCAGGAATCTGTATTTCGAATTTTTTATGTCTTTATTGTATTTTGAGAGACAGAGACAGAGAACGAGCAGAGAAGGGGCAGATAGAGAGGGAGTCACAGAATCTGAAGGAGCCTCCACACTCTGAGCTGTCAGCACAGAGCCCGACACGGTGCTCGAACCCAGACTGTGAGATCATGACCTGAGCCGAAGTTGGACGCTTAACCGACTGAGCTACCCAGGCACCCCTTTTTTTCTTTTTTATTAATTCTTTTGTCTTTATTTTATTTTGAGCAGGAACCTGTATCTTAACAAGATCTCTTGGTGATGTTTACCCACAGCTAGAGTGAGAGCCATTCTCTAACATACCAGAAAAGGTTATATAGAAAAGTTGTAATGAATAGAAAAGTTCCCAAAACTGAAACATCACCCTCATGTGAGCGATGTGTCTGCCATACTATAAGGTCTGATATAGTTAAAAATCTACCCATTCCACTCTCTACTTCTCTAACTCACTCACCTGTCCTTTAAAGTGAATTTCTCGGGGCGCCTGGGTGGCTTAGTCGGTTAAGCGTCTGACTTTCGCTTAGGTCATGATCTCGCGGTTCGTGGGTTCGAGCCCCGCGTCGGGCTCTGTGCTGACTGCCAGCTCAGAGCCTGGAGCCTGTTTCAGTCTGTGGCTCCCTCTCTCTCTGACCCTCCCCTGCTCACGCTGTCTCTCTCTCTCTCTCTCCTAGAAATAAATAAAAAACATTAAAAATAAAAAAAATAAAAAAATAAATAAAGTGAATTTCTCACTTAATCTTTTCTGCACTGATCTGTTAAATATTTGAACTCAATTGTTCAAGTGATTATTTGAAATTTGCATCTGGTTTTCAGATCCCCACCTGAATAAATACAGTATTGTTAATCAAACAAATTCATTGTGAAAAGGTAAAAACGTGCTCTGTATTAATTTCAGTAACTATTTCAGGCACTTACCAATAAATTAATACCCAGTATAAGTTAATCATCTAATCCAAAGTCCCTGAAAGTTCACAATCAAATAAATTGAAACCCCAGCAATGATAGATTCTTGTAATTATCTTTATTAAGTTAATGTCTGTGTGTAATTACCAACAATATAAGATTATGTGAAAACAGTGGGCTCTGGGACTGATTCCCAAAACAATAAGTACTTTGTCTTATAAACTTATAACAACAATTTGCACTTTACAGACTTTTTCACCCATTGGTCTCACTGCACAGATGAATTAATTTGATTGTAACATAAATTACAAGAACAAAAGCATCCTCCTTAAGACCAAAAAAAATGCATTCAGATAACTCTCATGATGAGAATCCATTTTTTTGTACAGTTTCCTGGAAAATATGCCTTTCATTTATAAGGCTATTTCCCCACTGCATGAAAGAAGTCAAGGAAAAAAATTCTCTGTAGAAAAATTTATTTCATAATTGAAATTTATCTTTGATTGGAGCTAGGACTATCCGCTAAGCCTTTTCTCTTCAAGACCAAGGTTTCGTCTACAATGTCACCCAGCAAATAATGATGTAAGGGATACTTCAGAGAACACAGAAACTGAACTACTACATATATCTAAGAAATAATTATCTCTACTTAGTCTACCCACCTAGTCCTCAGTCACTGGGCCCTCTATGGCCCATCTAGAGGTCTCTAATCAAAAACAGCCTCTTCCCCCAAATCTTTCTCAAGTGTTAAGGATTAGGTCTTTTTAAAGAAAGAATACTATGCCCATCCGCTAAAGATAAGGAAAGACTCAACTATAGTTCATGGAACCATCTAGGACTCCCAAGCATTCCCTCTTCTATCCTTGCCACAGAGTGATTCTATACCCAAAATGTGATCTCAGAGGCAGCCCATGAAAAATAAATTAGAAGTTAGCGGTGTTAGCAAAAAGGCACACCGTCCCTACTTTGGCAGTGTCCACCAACTTCTTTATATGAGTCTGTTTTAAGCTTTCTCAAAAATTATTTGAGGGGCACCTTTATGGCTAAGTTGGTTAAGCATCTGCCTCTTAGTTTCAGCTCAGGTCATGATCTCCCGGTTGGTGAGATCAAGCCCCATGTTGGGTTGGTGGGCTGACAGCACAGAGCTTGCTTGAGATTCTCTTAAATGGAGAAATGGAGAGTGGTTTCCTTGCTACAATGAGTCAGTATTAGTTAGCCATTACTGTGTGATAAAACTCTCAAAACTTTGTAGATTAATACAATAAATATATTTTGTCTCATTGTATTTGTGGGTCAGGAATTCAGTAAATTTTGAGTGACTGATTCAGGCTCAGAGGTTTTCCTAAAGTGGTACACACAAGATAACAGTCAGAATGACAGTCATCTGAAAGCATGAAAGGATCTAGTGGCTTGACTTCTAAGATGGCAAACTCACATGACTGTTAGTAGGCCCCAGTTCCTTACTCCATAAGTCAGCTGAGTATCTCTGTGACATGCTGATTGGCATTCACAGAGAGAAGACAAGGAGGAATCCATAATACCTTAAATATCCTAATGTCAAATATCACACACCTGCACTTTCTCCACATTCTATTTGTTAGAAGCAGGTCACTAAATCAACCAATACTTAAAAGGAAAGAAATTAGGGATCACCTTTTTTTTTTTTTTTGAGATAAAGAAGGAGACAGAGCTTGAGCAGAGGGAGAGACAGAGTCTGAAGCAGGCTCCAGGCTCTGAGCTAGCTGTCAGCACAGAGTCCAACACGGGGCTTGAACTTGTGAACCATGAGATCATGACCTGAACAGAAGTCGGCAGCTTAACCAACTGAGCCCCCAAGGTGTCCCTAGGGTTGACCTTTGAAGGAAAGAGTTTGAAATCATTTGTTGAATCATTTTAAATTAAAACCACTAAGTGTCTTTTCCAGAACTCTATCATATTCTATATACACGTGAGCTCCCCTCTTAGAGATGATCCATTCCTTAAACTGAAAACAATGCTAATCCCATGCATGCCATTATCACTGGCCTACAACGGAGGAGACAGATAGTCAAATAATAAGAGATAATGCAAGGCATTATAGTTATTTGCAAGGCTTTAAATAATGGTTTGAAATTGACATTGGCAATTTCAAGACAGTTTGTGAAAAGTAATAGTAGGCTTAAACAGTTCTCCTTCTCATGGACAATTTGGCCACTGACTAGACTTGTGCCTGGAGAGCTTCAAAGGATACAATAGCCTTGGACTCTCATCTTTCTAATCCCGCACACTTTATTTGAGCGTGTTCAATTTTATAGCCTTCTCCTCTCTGCTAAGCTGAAATCAATGTATTGACATCTTGGTGGGAGAAGTGGAACAAGAGACAGCTAAGTTATTCCCTGTACAGAAAACTCAAGAGAAGAAGAGACTTCTTGTTTCTACAGGTCAGGACAGTTGAGGTCAAATTCTGCTGAACATTCTCTGTGCAAAGTGATGGAGGAGACACATGAATTCCCAGATAAATACTCCTGCCTGTCCTCTGCCTTTATTGCATATGCTGCTCGGGCTATCCAAGATGCTGTATGCAATGAACAATCAACCAATGAATCAATCTCTCCCCCTCTAGCTCACTCACACACACACTCGTATATACACCATCCTAAGTAATATATGCAGGCTCTTTAGAACCTGCACTGAAACTTTCAGAACTCTAATGTCTTGCTTTGAAGTGTAACAAATCCAAAAGACATTCTCAGTTATGATGAGTAACACCCTTGAGAAGACTAGCATCCCGTCAGGAGTGGAAGTATTTTTTTAACTATAATAATAATAATAGTGTCTACATGTTTCATAAATTGTACTAAGTGCTTGAAATATATTATCTCATCTCTTCCTCACAATAATTCTGACATATATAACATTATTCATAATAATAGAGATGAAGAATATTATTATTATCCTCATGTGATAGAGGAGAAACTGAGACTCAGAGAAGTTTAGTGAGTCACTTGAAGTTAGTCAGCTAATAAGCGGTGAAGCAAAGATTTAAACTCAGGAAATATGAAGACAGATTCCATGTTGGTACCTAGCAGTGACTTAAGCACCGAATGCGCATCTGAAATAATTATTTCATAGAGGAGGGCGTGGAGGAAGAAGAAATAGTAGTAGAAGCCCTACTGTTAACATTTTTTATCTCTTATAACGTCATGACCACCAATAACAAGGCTTGGTCACTCATTATTTGGACATGTATTTTTATTTCTCAACTAATGGGCATTCTGATGGATAGAGTCTGTCTCAAGGGCTCTCTATTCCCTCTTGAGAATGTATGAGATGCTGGATAAATAACCTACGTATCAGAAAAACAAATTACATGATTCTCAGAATTCTCAGGCAATTATACCACTTCTTCAGGTTGTTCAGAAACTTACTCTTCATTCCCCAATTTCTTACATTTTAAAGTAATAGAATCCACCTCTTAAAGTTTTATTAGAGTAAAACTAAATGAGATAATTTTTATAAAGATTAGTACAACCCATCACATACTGGGTATTCAATGTAGTTTATCCTTACTATTATTATAATATGCATGTCTCCATTGGTTCAAAGTGAACTATCGATAGGTATATATGTGCATTTCTATTTCACGATATATACTACTAATATTTCTATTAAGACAGTATAAATTACTATTTCTTAAGAATTTAACATCTTGCAGGCCCTTAGAAGATGATTTTTATATATTATATGTATTACTAATTTTAACAATGAAACTTAGAAAGGTCAACTTAATTTATCCATGATCACATAGCTAAAATGTTCAAGAGTTAGGGAGCGCCATGGTGGCTCAGTCAGTTATGCGTCCAACTTCAGCTCAGGTCATGATCTCACAGTTCGAGAGCTCAATTCTACATTGGGCTCTGTGCTGACAGCTCGGAGCCTGGATCCTGCTTCTGGATTCTGTGTCTCCTGCTCCCTTTGCCCTCCCCTACTCATGGTCTGTCTCTATATATAACATATATAACATTATGGGCGCGTGGGTGGCTTAGTCGGTTAAGCATCCGACTTTTGCTTAGGTCATGATCTTGCAGTTCGTGGGTTCGAGCCCCACGTCGGGCTCTGTGCTGACTGCCAGCTCAGAGCCTGAGCCTGCCTGTCTGTGACTCCCTCTGACCTTCCCTGCTCACGCTGTTTCTCTCTCTCCTAGAAATAAATAAAACATTTTTTAAAAATACATAAACATTAAAAATTACAATGTTCAAGAGTTAAAAATATGAACTTAGGTGCATGTGATTTCAAAATCAGTATTAATTCGGGGCGCCTGGGTGGCGATTTGGTTAAACGTCCGACTTTCGCTTAGGTCATGATCTCGTGGTTCGTGGGTTCGAGCCCCGCGTCAGGCTCTGTGCTGACTGCCAGCTCAGAGCCTGGAGCCTGTTTCAGTCTGTGACTCCCTCTCTCTCTGACCCTCCCCTACTCACGCTGTCTCTCTCACTCTCCTAGAAATAAATAAAACATTAAAAAAATTATTAAAAATCAGTATTAATTCTGATAAAACAAAGGACAGAACCTAATCCAGGTTCCCACTCCTCTGCTCCCCCACAATATGTGAAGATCAGATTTTTATCTTGCATACTTAGTTATGGCTGATAGGAATTCTCCTGGTCTCTCAGTGCTACTTCCTATCCTGGCATACAACATTTCTTAGGAGAATTTCTGCCTTTCCAGTGATACTATCACTAATAGCTCTCTGGCATCTGAAGAAAGACAGACTAGGGAAAGGCACTACCTACTGAGGATCCTATTGGACGTTGGGACTCCTCACGGATGGGAAAATCAAACCAAGAACACAGTCATCTATCCCTACTGTTCTCCAGCTTATGAGATAGAAGCAGTTTTCTTCCCTAAAAAGGAAGTCACTCGTTCAGCATATTTCATCAAACACTAGTCCATTCATGGCAGGGAGGGAGTCCACTAAGACTCAGGTTACCTATTCCCTTACAGGGCATTCAACATCTCTGCTGTAGCAAAGGTCATCTACTGTGCAATGACAAAGAAAACAAATTTTATTAAATAAGACCAAATACCAGTTTCTTACAAGTTATTCACACTGTAAGTATTACGCATAATTAACAATAACCTTCTCCCTGCTTTTTAAAAATCAGATTAATGAAGCAAGTGTGCTTTTAAAATATAACCAACCTTGGGATTTGAGTAGGACTGGGGAGGGCTGATAATAACATTCACTATACTGCTTTCAGATTCTTTACATTTATGCTTAGGTTTCTTTTCTGCAAAGTGAGTAGCAAATAGATCATCCTATTTGAGTGGTGATTATATTTATATTGATTATACTTAATGTGTTGATGGGTGTGGGAGTTTACAAGCAAGAGAATCTTGAGTTATTGACATCTTTAGTCCTATGGCCTTTTAAAATCTGCTCAGATACTGAGTCCTGTTTCATTCTGTTGTGTCTCCTTATTTTCATAATAAAAATAAGGAAAAATACAAATTAATAGCAATATTGATTACAACAGCTAAGAATTACTGAGTGCTTACTAAGACCTAACCACTTAAAATCCCACTTACAGCTCACAACAGCCATATGAAGTAGGTGTTATCATTTCCCCCATTTTATGGCTGAGAAAAATGAGATCTACAGCTTTTAAGACAACTTATCCATAAGTTCTTACTGTTTATCATAGGTAGACAGAGAACTTAATGCCAGGTATGTATGCCATTAGCCTCTGTTCTTAACCCCAGAGCATAAAGCCTTCTTATAAAGGACAGGCTCAGAGTGGTAAAACCATTGCCTCCTCAAACATGTCTGCTTTGGTCACAGTACTTGCCAACAAAGAGCCCAATTCCTGTTACCATTCTCTTCTTGAGCTAAGCCAATTTAAGACTTTTCTTTGGCCTCCAAGATGGGAATGAGCAGGGGAATTCATTCATCCCACATATTCCATCAACACTCACCGAAGACTGAGTCTGTATACCCAAAAGCATGTCAAATGGTGAAGAAATGTCAATAACTGAAGACTTTCTTGACTCAAGAAATTTAGAGTCTACTTTTTCAGTGCACAAGATGCACAAAGAAACACATAGCTGGGCACCCAGCTCAGAATGACCCAAAGGAAGTGTTGATGAAGCTAAGACCTGAGGTTGAAGAGGTTTCAGCAAGGCAAAGTATATTTGCATGATCCATGGCCTCAGTATCTATTCTGTTCCTATCCCCCTAGCACAATGGAAATGCTTCTCTACATGGTTTTACGAAAATCAAAAGTAACAATCCCAGCCATCCATCAGTTAAGAGGAAATATAGTATTTCATATGAAAAGGATACCTAATAGGACAAGAATGTTCTGATGGAAGAGGTAGAAATAGAGTCACATCTCCAGTGACCTTGACACACTATCAATGTTTCACTGAACAATCCTCTTCCTTGTCACTGTTACATAAAAATGTATCTAAAAATAATCAAATGCTAATGTAATGGAGAGTCAAAGCCTTAGCCTTCAGAATACAATTCAAGAAAGAGGGCTCACAGGCTGGTGTTCTTGTGTAGAATGACAACCCTTTAATCCCATAATCCCAGCATGTCATTTTC
This sequence comes from Proteles cristata cristata, assembly GCA_017311185.1. NCBI lineage: Eukaryota > Metazoa > Chordata > Mammalia > Carnivora > Hyaenidae > Proteles > Proteles cristata. The sequence continues at coordinate 160,666 of JAESUZ010001817.1, read as the reverse complement.
TTTGGGTAAGGTGTACATTTTCTACAGAACTAAACAGTTGTTACTCATTGGTCAACTTGCTCCTGCAGGTGTGTGCAAGCCCAGAGTGGGTATTGCAATCAGCTACTCTGCTGGCCTGAAGGCGTCAAGGAAAATCTAGACGTGGCTCCTTTCCTTCCCACCTCAACTGCATGCAAACTGATATGGTAGGAATAAGAAATTAGCATTACAAAAGCACGGTTCTTTGTTCTTTTGCTGAAACATTAGTTGCTTTCTTTTTGAAATGACACCCACTGTCATTTCTTTGCTTAAAAGATCTGATTTTTTTAAGGCAAAAAGTAATGGGATGGATTTACCATCCTATAGGTTGGTAAAGGACAGAAGCCCTACTGAAGTGTATATATATATGTTCGTATGGTAGGTAAACTTTGTGCGTCTTTCATGGGGAAAATATATTCCAGGCAAAATGAATAGCCTATTATTTAAAAAGAAAATAAAAGACTTAATATCTAACTTATAATTTCAGCCTCTCCCAGGGATGGAATCTTAAAACTAGAATTACCTGATCAATGCTAGTGAGGTAATCTCTTGATAGACTTCCCTTCCCTGTCCCCTAAAGAAAGGTGACCTTGCCACAACCAATCTGCTTTTTGCTAGTGTAACTACCTTGTCCCTTTCCATTATCCCTATAAAGGTCTTTCCTTTTGTACAGCAACTCAGCACCTTTCTATCTGCTAGATGGAATGCTGATTATTGAATCACTGAATAAGGCCAATTAGTTCTTTAAAATATACTCAGTTGAATATTTTTTACAATATGCAAATTTTTAAAAATGGTGTTTTCCTGATTTCTTGTGGAGTTTTTTTGTCTGGATCATAAAGATTCTGGTGAAGAGTGTCAAAATAGGAGGCCAAGGGAGTGAACAAGGGTCAGTGCTTAAATCATGTTAAGAATTTTAGATTAAGTTACCTGTTCTAATCAAATCATCACATTAAGTGTATAGTAAGAGGGCAAATGGGTTGAGCATCTGATTTTGGCTCAGGTCATGATCTCATAGTTCGTGAGTTTGAGCCCCACATCAGGCTCTGTACTGACAGCTCAGAGCCTGGAGCCTGCGTCAGATTCTGTGTCTCCATCTCTTTGATCCTCCCCACTTGCTCTCTCGCTCTCTCTCTCTCTCTCTCTCTCAAAAACAAAAATTAAAAAAAGATTTTAAAAGAAAAGAGTACGGTAAGAATTTCACCAAAGAGAAGAGACTATTCCACTCTGTGAGAACTGGACATAGTTGTTACAAGTTGCTTGACCTCAAGCTTTCTATAGCTTTTCTCTTCATTGCCATTGAGGAAGACCTGAAAGGTACTGAGTCACCATCCATGGACCCTAAAATGCTTTATGCTACCCTAGTAAGATCACAAGAATTTCTGTGGTAGATTGTGTTACTGTGCCCCCTCTTCCCTATACATCCTCAACCACTGCCATGTCTCCTACGGTATCCGGGCATCTTTGTTGATATTGAGCGTGGCCTTGTGATACGCTTCGACTAGAAGAATATGAGTGATGTTGACATGCACCACATCAGAGGAAAAGAATTAAGAGGCATCACCTGTTTCTGCTAGCCCTGTTGCCTAACTGGGTCTATTTCTTTAGTCTGGTACCTACGATGCAGAAATGGAAAAACAGTGGCGAAGTCCACAGCAGCAGATCCCCACTCACCAGCATGTAATGTAAGAAATACATTGGCATTACAAGTCACTAAGACTATGGGATTGTGTATTACTGCAGCAAATCTGAATAATCTATCTTCTAAGAGAGTTCTTTAGATTTTGTTGCTAACCACTCAAGTAAAGAGCAAACAAACTAAGCCAAAAAAGGAAACACCGCCTTTGAGTAGGGTGACTGTATATGCTTAGGGCTGAGCTTTCATCTCCATCCCGTGTGTCAACTCCTATGATTCTGTAAGGCTGCCTGGAGGGTTACAACAAGAACATTTCAGCGGTCTCCATCTTCAACAGGGAACGTTGGCATAATCCATCAGTAATGTCTGCCTTTAGCGTGAAAATGAGAGGCAGTGACACAGGTGACATGTTTGTTGTCTAGAGCCTCAGGGTCTCCCATCCTTCCAGCCTTTGAAAGGAACAAATTTTGTGTTTTCCCCACTGTCCTCTGCCTTCCTCTGGATCCTTCTAAATAGTCCTTGCCTCTCACTGGAATCTCACAACTCTGGGTGCAGTAGCTGGCAGAGTAGTGGTAAATGACACTGGCTTTTTGCCACCACCAGTAAAATAAAGGGTCAGCATAAACATTCATCCTTTTTCCTTGGATGACTGGCCCATGTGCTTTCCCTCTCTGAGTATTCTCTCCTGTGCCTCTGAAAGAAGTGATCCATTTTACTGACTCTAACTGGCCTGACATAAAATACTTGTAACTCTTCACAGAGCAAAAGCAAGTATGGTTGGCTCCACAAAACCCTATTTCTGCCAATTCTGCTAGTTCACTCGGGGTTAGGCTGGGATATAAACTGTGGACCACGAACATATTTCATGTAGTAATCAGGCATTAACACTGAGCATATGCCATATTCCTCTAAAAAAGGCACCCTCCAACAAATCACTCTTACATTGTTAGAGCGCCATCTACAGGCGACTGTAACAAATACTGTTTCCCAAGCCTCTCCCATGAGCTTGCTAAGAAGAGTGACATTACAAATAAAAAAGGAAATAATTTTTGCCGTGCACCTCTGTATTATGGTGCTATTAGAGGAAGTTTAATGTTTTATCTCACTTATCCATACGATGAGTTATTTTTATTCCCATTTTAAAGATGGGAAAACTGGGCTCTGAGTGTGAGTTATTTGCTCAACCAAGATGCAGAGCTGGGATTCAAAACACTCGGGACTTTTGAGTTGATTCATTGCTCTTAGATTTTATTTTATTACTCCTCAAAAGAACATGTCAACTTCAATGACATAAATGTGTCTGAGTAGCACTAAATGCATTTACCTAGAACATTCCTAGTTCTGCTGTTCCTTGTCTTTCTCCTCCATGGTATGTACCAAATAAATGTTGTTGGATACATGACTAAATGAATGACATGGGTTTTTTCCCCCCTCACCTTCCTTTAACTCCTCTTCAACATTACACTCCCAGAATACCTTCACTCCTATCTGACCATTTAATTATGTGAAAGGTGCCCCCTTCCATTCACCTCCACCCTCCAAATCAATGCCATGCTACACAGTCCATGTGTTTTTAAGCATAAAGCAATTCAAAGTTAAAAAGTTAAGCAGGACATTCCAAATGTAAAGGAAGCTGTATGCAAAACCATTTTTCTATAATTAAAAAAATCATTTAATGATCTGAATAAGCACTTTCATCAGCTTTGGTAAGTTTGATTTTCTGATGCTAGTTTACATTAACTGAGGTATGGCTATATATCTGCAAATTAATGCTCATTTTTGAGCAGCATGCAGTCAAGCATCTTAGGTATTTTTTCTAGGACACTATGCATCATTTCAGTGAGAGTGCGAGCTCTATGAGGACAAGTAGTCATTTTAAAATGATTTTATAATCCTCGAATTCCCACTACAATATCTTCAACTATCTTATTTAATGTTTATAACTGACCAAGGATTCTTCCCCATGTCTAGCTAGTCCTTTGAAAGAAATATTAATGAGCAATTAAATGTTAAAAAGGACCCAAAGAATGAAGAGTACAGCTTCCCAGAATGTAATTATTGGGAGCCTACCATATTCCAGGAACCACACTGGGTGACAAGAGCACACAGTCTCTGGCCTCAAGGATATAGTCTAATGGGATAAACAGACCATTACAATGCAGCATTGCGGGTTTGCAGAGGCCCAGGGGTATCCTACACTTTGAGGGAAGGCGAAAATGACTGACTGCGCAGGTCTCTAATTACGGAGCTTCCTCCTGAAGTGATGGTAAACGCTATAATGCAATTATAATAAATATTATAATGCAATTACAATAAATGTGTGTTGAATTTAATTAAAGCAAACTGCTACCTTGCTCTCCAGAAACTCAAATGTGAACCATGAAAATTGGAATTTTTTTTTTTAATTCAGGGCTTCTCAGTAAGTTGCCCATGGAGGTATTTCAGAAGATTTTAACCCATAAGGTTCTTAAGAAATTTTATAAGATTCTGTCCTATCCAAAGAGCCCTTTGCTGAATATGCCCTTATAGAAGCTTCTTTATAATTTTCTGTCATTTAAGGTAAAGGAATCCAAGAGCCTGGCAAATCTAGAACCTTTTTTTTTCTTTTTTGCCAATGAATGACTTAATGTTGATAATGGCAGCTAACTATGATGGATATTATACACAATTTGTACAAAATTATGTCACATAAAACTGTGACTACCACCAAAACCTATCTATAAATTCTATTCTCTTAACCTAGGGGCATTTTCAGCCCCTTTCCTACCCTGCTAAGTAAGTTCTTTAAGGGGACAGCCTGTATCCTTTTTATTGCCATACATTGAGTCCTGCCAGAGTGGAAGACATGGAAGGGTAGGCATCATATATATAATAAGATGAGTGAGTATATGCTAGCTCAATGCAAGAAAATGATTATAACTGAGTATCCCTCAGAATGGCCTGAAGTTTTGTGGAATTTATAAACTTCTACCTCTCTTCATCACCTTTCATGTTGGGCAAATATATCATCTTTTTAATTTAAACTTTCTACTTTGTTGCTTTCTTTTTTTTGTCATCAAAATATGTTTTTATAGAAATGTCAGAAAATAAAAATGAGTAACATTTTAAAGATTAAAAAATTCTACCAACTGGGGCACCTGGGTGGCTTAGTCGGTTAAGCGTCCGACTTTCACTTAGGTCATGATCTCACGGTTCATGGGTTCAAGCCCCGCGTCGGGCTCTGTGCTGGCTGCCAGCTCAGAGCCTGGAGCCTGGAGCCTGTTTCAGTCTGTGACTCCCTCTCTCTCTGACCCTCCCCTGATACGCTGTCTCTCTCTTTCTCTCTCCCTCTCCTAGAAATAAATTTAAAAAAAAAACATTAAAAAAATGTCTACCAACTAAAGTTAACCAATCAATATTAATATTTTTGTTAAATGTTCTTAAGGTTCTCATATTCAAATGCACACTTTTAAAAATGTATTTTCCTGATGTATGTATTTTGTGACTTGTATGTGTACTATTTATAAATACTAAATAAACATATTTCATGTCATAAGTATTCGTGTATATTCCCGTATGTAGCGGTTACAGAACAATCCATTTGTGTGTCTCAAAATGTATGTAACCTGTACTTATTGTCAGACAGCTAGGTTGTTTACAGATTTTTTCTATTTTAAATAACACTATGATAAAGGTCTTCATCCTTACAACTTCTTGCACTCATCTGAGAATGCAAGGAAACTAGTAGAATTTCTGGGCTAAAAGGAAAGACTATTTTAAGGGCTCCTAATGCTTTAGGCCTAAATTTCTCTCTGGATCAACTTGAAGAGAGCTGTGCCAAGCCTAGGAATTATTATTATACAGTTTTTTAGCATCATTTATTTTCTACATTCAGTGAATAAGAACATGATTCCATAAACCCTGTCTAGGTGTACAGAAGCAGAATGTGTAATAGTTAAGAAGTGAGTTCTCAAGTCAGATTACTTCATCCCCCATCCTGGTTCAACTGTTCACTAGTTCTGTGCTTCAACCAACTTACATTACATTCCTCATCTGGAAACAGGAAAATTTAAATCTCTATCTCTTAGGGTGGTTTCTGAGGATTACATGAAGTGATCCATTATATGATTTAGGAACAGTACCTCGCACTTGGAAGCATTCAGTAAATGCTACACACTCTCTCCTTCTTCCTGGTAATACTGCTAAATTAGTTTTTTGGCCTCCCTTGCAATGAGATATGTCCACTGAGAGTACTATCCGGAATGAACTAACAGGTGTCACTTACTGGCTTGACCCACATTTAAGACATGATTTTCATCCATTTGCCAATCAGCTAGCTGAATAGAGACAACTCCAAGCACCTAGACTAGGTAGAACCAAAGGATGGAGGGAGGCTGGATCTATGAATGTCTGTAGAGAACGAGAACCCCACCTCCACCAAGCACAATGAACTATTAATACATCATTGAGAAATACATGCATATTGTGTTGCATCTGAAATGTCTTGTTGCTCCTGTTATATCAACCAGCCTTTCTAGGCTAAGAGAGCTGCCTATCATTATTCTCTTATCAGGCACTATCTTTTTAAAGAAGAGAGAATTTTGATCTCAAAATATGAAGAAGGGATAGATGAAAGGAGTTCAGAATAAAACATTTGCTGCAGAGTCTATAACTTGATAATACATGAATTTAAGGGTCATTTATTTATCTAGAATGTATTTTACCTCATCTCTTTCTTATATTCCCCATTTGACTCTGGGCTACAGAGGTTAATCTCAATACAGCTAAATGAGTTTACTCAACTTAAAAACACAGATACCTCATATCCCCTCTTAGCTTCACTGGTGAACACTGTTTTCTTATATTTATTAGAACATCTGGACCATAAATTCCAAAGAAGTAGCTGAGAAAACCCAGGAGGAAACATTTTTCAGGAAAAAGAGAAATATTCCAAAGAAAAGCTATTGCATTAAAAGAAGGAGGAGGAGGAGGAGGAGAAGGAAGAAGAAGGAGAAGGAGAAGGAGAAGGAGAAGAAGGAAGAAGGAAGAAGGAAGAAGGAAGAAGAAGAAGAAGAAGAAGAAGAAGAAGAAGAAGAAGAAGAAGAAAGAAGAAGGAATCCAACATCAATGAGAGAAACTTCCCTATAATGGTTTTTAAATGTCTAAAGCAAAGTTGTACCAAACAGGAACATATTTCAATGTTTTTCTCTTGAGGACAACAAACATGAAAGAAAAATGCTCAATTTGGGATATTGTTCATTTTGCAAAAATGTCATTTGTTGCCAAAGGAAGGGAAAGGAAAAAGGATACCCAAGGATAGTGTAGACTATATATTTACATACATATCTGTCATTTTATGAGCAGTGAAGCAAAAATTTATTGAAATGTCAACTACATAATTTATTTTCTAGGTTAGAGTTTCTAGCTGAGACAAGCTCAAATATTTTCCAGAGCATTTTGACTCTTAAGGGACTATAAGATATTGAATAACACTGTCAAATAGATCTTTCTAAATATAGAATTAAGAGGTGTCTGGGTGGCTTAGTCAGTTAAGCAAATGACTCTTGATCTCATAGTTCATGAGTTTGAGTCCCAAAGTCAGACTCTGCACTGATAGCAATGAGCCTGCTTGGGATTTTCTCTCTCTCTCTCCCTCTCTCTCTCTGCCACTCCCTAACTTGTGCTTGCTCTCTCCCCCTCTCAAAATAAATAAATAAACTTAAATATACATTTAATATATATATTTATATGATATATTAAATATATATTTATGATACATTAAATATATATTTATAATATAAACTTAAATACATATAAATATATATTAAATATTATATATAAATAAACATATATTTTATATATATAGAGAGAGAAAATTGCATGGCAATCCTCTTGCATTTACATCTTGCTCTGTAATGTGTTGGGTGTAGAGGAAGGCATTATCAGCTTCACCCCACAGAAAATGAAATCCAGAAAGGTTAAAGGGCTTGTCCCAGGTTAGCCAGACAATGTAAACAGGCAATGCAAACAATCACCCACTAAGTGATGTGTAAGCTTCAACTTTCATGTATGAGTATTCTGAAAATGGTCAAAGAAACCATATGATCACATTGATCACTGTAGTAGTTACGGATGTGCCTATGAGAGAAAAATGTGAACCAAAGGATGCATTTGAATTAAGCCCAGTTTAAAGCACAGAAAAGAAAAATTGAATCACTTAATGAACATTGGGCTAAACCCTAATCCAATAATTTCAATGAAAATATATGAAGTATTAAAGGTTTATCAAGGCACACTCTAAAAGCTTACTATTTGAAGGAAGAGTAACTAAAACTAATTTTTAGCCTACTGAAGTGATTTAGTAAGTGCTATTTACCTTTAAATGGCATGATTTAACCTCTAGATGTTTTCCTGAGCAACAGCTATATAACACAGGCTTATATGTTTAAATCTTATTTCCCATTATTTCATTATTCCATCTTAGATATAATTATTTAGAAAAAGAACAGCTAAGAGACCTTTTCAGAAAATCACACAGATTTAAAAAAAATTTGTAAATGATCATGCATGTAAATGAAAATGATACTTTCTTGAAAATGTAGTAAGAATATTCCTAACAAAATACAAAGTAGGAATTCAGAGTAAGAACTCAAAAGCACTTCAACTTGTTTTGTTGCTGTTGTATAATTTTTATGCTAAATTGAACAAATACAAAACAAAACAGCTAAAGACAGAAATGTCTCTCAACTCTCAATCAGTTTGGCAATATGCATTGAATACCTTCCTTATTAGTAAGCATGCCAGCAGGAAACAGAATTCACCCAAGATGACTCAAATGAAGAGACTTTAATAAACCAATTACTTAAGGAGATGTGAGCAAGACTAAGAGAACGGAAAAGGAATGCAAAGGCTAGGTCGAGCTTTCTTTCCCAAATCAGGACAAAAAAAGAGTGCAAGCACTCAAACAGTCAAGCCCACCATAGTTGTTTAGATTGACACTCAAATTTTGCTTTGGTATCTTGGGAGGCAAGCTTGACTTAAGATATAATCATTTATATTATCTCCCTCAATGTAATCACCATCATCATCATCATCCTCATAAAAATATTCATTGTTTATTTAATGTCAAGAGCCTGGCATAGTGCCGATTAACTTTTGGAATGAACGGTCTGGAGTTAGTATGGGTGAAATGAAAGGAGAGAGAAGAGAATCCATGAGCCCAAAGGCAGGTGAAGTCCCTAAGAAGTGAGAGAAGTGGAGAAGAAATGGAGAATCTATGAGGACCAAGCCAGGGACAGCCATCTGGAAACGGTGAAAGGACGTGGTGAGACCAAGAAACACAGTGGGAGCAGGTTGTGTGGATGTGATGCGTGACTGAAGCTAAGGGTTATAAGACAAATGTGTTTCTGAGGTTCTATGCACAAATGACCCTAGGAATCATGAGGCCATTGACAGCTAAGAAAAGAGAGAAGGAAAGAGAGGTTAGAAATAAGAGTGAGGAGGGGCGCCTGGGTGGCTCAGTCAGTTAAGTGGTCGACTTCAACTCATATCATGATCTCACGGTTCGTGGGTTCGAGCCCCGTGTCGAGCTCTGTGCTGACAGCTAGCTCAGAGCCTGGAGCCTGCTTCAGATTCCGTGTCTCCCTCTCTCTCTGACCCTCCCCTGCTCATGCTGTCTCTCTCTCTCTCAGTAATAAATAAAACATTAAAAAAGAAAAAGAAAGAGAAAAGAAATAAGAGTGAGGAAATAATGAAGTATTTCTGATCTCAGTGGGCATTAGAACAGGAACCTAGTCAGATACATGTAGATTCAAGTCCTAGTTCAGTCCCTTACTGGTTGTAGGAAGTTGGGCAAGTCTCTGTATCTTTGTCTCCTCACCTAAAAAAGTGTGCTCATTTAGTGCCTTCCACAAACAGCTATTTTGATTATGATTATGATTATGAGACTATTTTTTTCTGGCAGTTTTATGTTTACAAAACACTGAGCAGAACATACAGTCCAATATACCACCCCACTCTCCTGCCAACTTCCCTTACTCACATCTTGTATTAATGGCATGTATTTGTTAAAACAGAGAAGCCCATGTTGATATATATTACTACTTAGTGAAGTCCATAGCTTATATTAGGGTTCACTCTGTGCTCTATGAGTTTAGATAAATGCATAACATCTAGCCGCCATTACAGTATTGCTCAGTATAGTTTCACTACCCTCAAAATCCTCTGCGCATTACCTCTTCATCCCCGCCATCCACCCCAAACTGATGATGACCAGCGATCTGGTCTCCATGGTTTTGCCTTTTCAGAATGTCATATAGTGGGAGTGATATGGTACACAGCCTTTCCAGATCGGTCTCTTTCACTAAGAAATACTCCTTTAAGGTTTATGCAGTTGGTTTAATGGCTTGCAGACAGTGAATACTACACAAACGCCAGGTATTATTATTATTAGCACTGTATTATTTCATAAATGCTCCATTTTCCAAGGGCTTCGAAAAGGAGATCATGCATTTTTCTGGAGCCCTGTGGGTCCTGTTGGCTGGTCCCCCTGTTCTATCTCCACCCTTTCACTCCCGACCTTTTGGTGACATTTATTTCATTTCTTATTTGCTCAGTCAATCCCCTTCCCCTTTCTAAACTGACAGCTTTGTGAGAACAGGGACTCCTTCTGTCTTGTCCCCTACTCCATCCCCAGCACTACCTCAGTGCCTGGAAGGTGGCAGGACCACCATCAACGTCTGCAAAGTGAATGAAAGGCCAGCGTGGTGACCTGAGCTGAAGAGACAAGAAGATACAGTAGCACAGCTTTGGAGAATGAATAGGAGGAAAGGGTGCTAGGAGACCGTGCTCCCCTGGACTAGAGCAATGGAGGAGGACTTGATACAGTACTGCGGCCCTCTCATGCAGGGACTTCAGTATTTGCTAAAGGGAGTGTGGATTTAAATTGTGCCCTGTTTTCAACTTGAGCATATTAAATTTGCGTGTAGCTGGGAAGTTCTCAAATGGGTTTAGCTAGCATCCTGAATATGTTAGTCAATGGCTGTTACTTATTGAAGTCCAGCTAAGACAGGAGGGAACTTTACCCTAATTTTCCTCCAGAAGCAAAACAAATTTGCCTACCCACAGTTCTATGTGGGAAAAAAAAAATCAACACTATACCTTATGAGTCTTCCTTAAAACTTACTCCAAATAAGAAAAAAGTGTTCCATTTTTATTTTAAACTAATGATAATGATACTCCACTGATGTCGCTCTAGCAGAAAGGTTAAAGAGGTAAGTTTCCTCTAAACCAAAATGTTCCTTCAATCTACTGGGAATTCTTAAAGCTAGATACTAATATGTCCTGTAATTAAGAAATAATGAGCTTTGCATCATGATTTATTTCCAGAGATTTCGAGTCAACGCTGAGAAGCTACTGTTTAAATTATTACAGTGCCCAATGGTAAAAACTCCTAGAAATCCTCAGAGATCATTTTTAAATAAACTTGCATTTCAGCAAAAATAAAGTTAAATGAAGATACCCTTCGTATCTTTTCCTTCTGCCCAAAGTAAAGGAACCAGTCAGCAGGCAGATGCAAAGTGATACTGTAGGGAGGAGAGAGGGAGTGGAGAAGAGAAAGAGGAAGAACAGTAATGGGGAAAGTATTACTTACCCTGAGGTCTTTGGGTAGTGTCTCCGGCTAGATCTGCCCCTCTGAAGTCCAGAGCCCTTCCATTTCCATTCCTTAGGGTGCCTACAGTTAACTGAACAGTAAGAAAAAGAAAGAATGACAAGGTCAGAGGCCCTGATTAAGACACTTCTCAGCTGCCCTGAAGGATTAACAATGTTTGCACAGGGCAGGTGGGGGAAGCCACTGTTCACTCATAAGAAGCTGAAATTTAGCCGATTCAAGCAGCTCTTATATGCAACAGTTAAGAGCACAGACTTGGAAACAAGACCACTTATTAGCTGTGTAAACTTGGGCAGTTCACTTGATCTCTCCGAGCCTCAATTTCTTCAACTGTAAAATGTGGCTAAGGATTCCTCCTTTAATGGACTGTGTGTGTCAATGTAGAAAGAACTCTGGCGCTTACCACATTTCCACTTTTTTTAATTTTATATTTTGTGAGCTGAATTGGCCTCAACTAATCTTCAAAGCTTTCAAAGTAGCTTCTAGAAAGAAGACAAAGGAGGGAGATCGCAAAACCCTTGGCCTAATTTGGGACACCATGACATGGGGGAGATCTTGTGTGGTTATGGAAGCCCTGAACTGGGGAGGGGGTATTTTACTTGAATAACACAAAATTGGGATGGAGAAAACAATTATAAAATCATAAATATGGCAAATAAGATCATGAAGTTCTGTTTTACCCTAATTAATGTCAAATATATTTTTCTGTCATCCCCTAACAAGAAAATCACAGATATTGAGAAAAACAAAATTGGATCTTTCTCACTAAACTTCACACCCAACAGAGGTAAAACAGCCCACAGAACTTCAGATTTTGAAGGAAAATGTTAAAAATCATATATTTATGTAATAATTTTTATCACCTTCTGGGAATATAATAATGAATAAAGAAAGTATGGTTTTTCTTTGCTTCATGGATCTGACAGTCAAATGGAGGAAGAGAATCATACATATATAGTCACATAGATAAAAAAATAATTTTAAAATATAGTAATTACTCTAAAGGGACAGTGTGATTATTTAAAGGTATTCTGATTTAGACTAAGAAGGGTTCTCTGGAGAAATGCAATTATATTTCTTCCCGCTCCTTAGCATGGACTCTTCCAGAGCCCACACTTGAGTAAAATGCCAGGCACAGTCATTTATTTAGTAGCAGGCATGAGAGATAGGGAGCAAGAGAGCCAATACAGGGCTAGTTTATACAATGTGTTGCCATTCCAGACAACTGCATGGTCAGTCCCATAGAGATAGCTGAGAAATTTTAGGAAATGCCTCTGTGTCCCATCTGCTTGAGGGAAGAAAAGAGAAAGCATTTGTCTATGGGCTTCTGACCCACATTTGCCCAACACTGTTCCATGGAGGTCCAACTTCCCCAAATTCTGGGTTGCCCATGACCGAGTGCCTGTAGTTAATGGCCAACCAGGCCTGCCTGTTCCTGCAGCAGAGAAGTCCCTGGAAAAAACAAGAAGTATGGGAGTGTGTGCTTTAGACAAGGCTCTGTCGCTCGCACCTGCCTAAGTGGGTCCCTGAAGCAGAGGCTGGAATTAGAGTGAAGGCCAAGAAGGTCTGACATGGAGCTTATATAAGAGGGCTCTGATGCACCCCAGGTCTCACAACCATCCTACATTCCACTCCAGATTTGTCTTCCAGAAAGTTTTTATCACGGCACTTCCAACTGTAAAAACCTGCTAGTGGCTATTATCATCTCCTAAAAAAAGGCCAAGCTCTTCAATACAATACTCAGGCCTTCCCTACTATTTTTACATGACTCTCTCCCATAAACCACACTTGTCTTCACTTGCACCTACACGTCCCAAGATTAGAGAATATGATATGAGTCTTCTACATATCACATTCCAAAAATACTTGTGAACTACGATACTTATGCTATAGAAACTAGGATACATATAATACTTAAGTAACATACTCATCATAACCACAGTTGTTTTTAGCTTGATTAAAAAAATTTTTTTTCAAGGACTATGTTAGACATGCCAGTCAGGATCTATACCACAGTCAATCGTTTTTGAGCAAAATTGACTAGATATTATTAGTAGATCCAGGGATACTGAATACCATGGAACCCAGGGGCAGGCCCCTGTTCCAGGCCGATGACTCCACTGCAAGTATAAACTCAATGAGAGAGAGACATCTGAGAAGATTTCCAAGGTCCTGATTAGGCTAACCCGGTAAAAAGTGTTACATTAACCACATTACATGAGGATCACCTTTGAGGACTTTCTTGAGTTTGTGTTACTTGTGGGAACCTAGGCAAAGATACTGCGAGACAGAGGAATACAGGGCTTCAGACAGACTCTGGAGAGGTCTGAACATAGAAGGATATAGAAGAGCTTTAGGGAAAAATAGAAATGTATAAAACTGATGAAGGAGAAAGGTAAGAATGAAGAAGACAAGCCAAAGATAGGCTTTTGAGTAAGATCAATGTTTGAAATGTAGCTAGAATCACAGGAGTTCATGAAAAAAAATCATGGCTAATATATCTTGTCAAGTATTTAACTGTATCCAACAGCAGAGAAATATTGTGATATATTATAATAAAATATGAAGTAGCCATTAACAATGATATTTCAACAAAGTCTTCATGATCTGAGGAAGCATTCAGGGCATAATAGTAAACAAAAGGGCAAAATCCCTCTACTTTCATTCCCCTCCCAACTCTTGTACGTATATGGTAAAGAGAGGGATGGAGGGAGGCCCTTGGTAAAATAAAGAGATGAAAACATTTATGTTGTTCTCTTTCCTGAGACATATTTTTGAAGTTTTCTAACAACAGCATATTTCCCTTTATAATTTAAAAAAAATGAATTGAAAATTGTAATTACAAAAAATGCATCATACATTTGTGCAGAATGAAAAGCCAGCTGTGTTAGGAAAAAAGAATCTGAGAGTCAGGAATATCCCAGCTCTAAGTTTATCTCTGGCAGGTCTTTGTGAGATCAGAGAGGTTTATCTTCTCCCTGGCATCCTCTCCTCACCTTATATTCTAGGGAACCAGAATCATTGGAGAAATAATCAGATGCCAGCTACTCAGTTTAAGAAGGAAATGTCTCAGGGACCACAGTGAAAACTTCCAGGGCAAACCCATCATTTTAGGTCATCGTGCGTTTCAGTTACATAAACTCAATAAATATCATGCCGATGTTCATTCAGATGCAGGAGCACTTTCCCCCTAATGCTTTAGCGTATTTCCTGGATATTAATAAGCATCACCACATTTCATATGAACTAAATAATATGAGCTTCATTTTTAAACAAGTTACAAAACCACAAATTAGCAATTTGCTGGAGAATGTAGACATTTAGAAGTTTCCTGTTTTGGCTTTTGCACCAAGCCCAAAAGAGATGAAGCTGATTAAACATCATGCCCCCTTTCCAACCCACAAGTTCCTGCTAGCTGGTAAGCACCTTGCTATCCTCTCTCTCATGCTTCTTCAAATTCTAAACCTTTTCATCCTTCCATTACTGTTAGCTGATAACATTCTTTTAATCCGGTAGCATTTGGGCTGTCTGAGCCTTATACTTAATTTTGAGTACTTTGAATATATAAATGCTCTTCTATAATTACCTTCCAAAATTCTCAGAGGACTGGACAATAGAATGTTACATTCCCAAAGTCTATTTCCTGTTTTAACAGTGAAGGTCAAAGTCCTCATTTTATTTTCTTTCTAGAGCTTTGTCCACTTCAGATAGAGGAATTATATTTTTCTTCTCGACATAAATCTAGGAACATTGCAACTGTTGCCAGGAAAAATAAATTACAGTTTTAAGCTGCAAATCTGTAGGTTTAAAGGTTCACCTTCCTTCAGCATTATTTTAAAGGAAAAATACTATATTTCAGCCAGCAGAGGAGACAGGTTTTTGGGTCTACCTCCTGCTATTAAGTTCAGTTCTCTCTTTTGGAATGCCTAAAGGAATCTTATGATTCTTTCCAGCAAAGACATATAATTTAAAATCCTTGGACACTAGCCTCAACAAATAGTAAGGAGACTGAAGTATGGGGATGTCATTCTTTCTCAAAACCACTTCCGTGTATTTTTATACTCTCTCTCTTTCTCTCTTCAACGCATGGCCAATTACACTGTGCATACAACCTTGCTATAAATATTGAACTGGAAATACAAAACCTGAATTTTCTTTTTAAATCTAGTCTTTTTCAATTGCGATGCCTTTCCAAAATGCAGTTTGGAAAGGCAACATTGTATCAGATTTTGTGCTCTTTCTAGAGAAACTACTACTATGTTGGATTACAGTAATCAGAACTGAAATATATTCTCAAATACACACAAACCTCCTTGACATGAATTATGGGGGGGCGAGAATCATGTTTGCAATGTGCAATTTTTTGCTCAAATATATCTTACTTGAAGAGTATTTTCTAGCCTAAAATACCTTAAACATGTGTAGGAGCTTAATCCTCACAAGCATTGAACATTCTGCATCAATGGTTGTGAGGATTAAGGATGTCTGACTTGAGAGTAGGAGGCAAGATGGTGGAGAAGTAGGGAGCTCCGTACATTTCACTCACCCCCATCTCTCAAACGGAGAAGGCCTGAAGACATAGGAACCCTTACAGAATCCATGAGTTTGGGAGGAAAAGAAGACAGAGTCCGCTGAGAAAACCACCTTATAGCTTGAGTGTGAACTGGGGAAGATAAAAACGGGCTGGGACCTGGAGACACGGAGGGAGGGGAGGGAGCCCCCTTTGCGGGGAGCCACACTGAGTCAAGGGGAAAAGAAAGAGTGGCTGAAACTGTGGCTGAAACTGCTCAAGGAACTGTCCCTGTCCCTGGAGAAGACAAAAACCTCGGCTCAGGACACAGAAGGATCTGGTTTCCAGCTGTGCAGCTGACTGTGAGCTGGATGCCCTGGTCCCAGGCGACTCCAGGAGAAACTGCTCCTCTGCTCTCCAGCTGGACCCAGAGGGGAAACGGCCCACCTGAAGCTGCTCTGCCGCTCTTATGGCTCCTCTCGATCCCCAGTTGGGAGGCAGCTGGCTTGAAACTGATTGGAGGGACTCGGCCTGCGGGTTTACACTTCAGGCGGTATCAATGGGACACTCGACTAAGATCTGGAAATGAGGCGGGGTTTGGGACATAGAGCACAGCCCGCCTTGGCTACACCCGTGGCACAGGGAGATCAAACCCAAAAGAGTGAGTTGCAATGCTTGGTTCGAGAAGGGACTGGGGCGCCACCATTTTTCTCCCCACAACCACCAAGGGAGGACCTCAGGGAGCCACCCCCCGGCCAGGATGCAGTGGAGGCTAAGACCCTCCTACACCAAACTATGCCCATCCCCACTAGAGAGCTGCTTTACTTATTTATTTTTTCTAACTGGAGCCCTGGGCAAGATGAACATAGATGCACTGCTGTGATTAATTATAGATAATTTCTTTCTATTCAGATACTATTTCCCTTGTCTCATTCGTACCCCACCCCTCTGCTAGACAGGGCACTCTGGTCACTGGTTTGCTTAAATAGTCACATTTAATCCATTCTCTAGATGTATATTCTACACCTCCACTGCTACCTTTCCATCTCTCTCTCTGGAGTAATCAGACTATATAGTTTCTCTGAGTAACATTATCTTCATTTCCTTCTCCTCACCTCTTACCATATTCTCCTCTTTCTCTCTCTGAATTAAGCCTCTTAGTCTCTCTGCCTGGTCATTGTCCAACTTTGCTTCCTCCCTGCCCTGTCATTTCTCTCTTTGTATATGCTCTTCCATCAGCACTGCATACACCCTGCTCTTTATTTGTAGCTGGGAATTCTGGTTTTTTGCTTTTAGACTGTCGTTGTCTTTTGGATTTTGTCTTCTTTTTTCTTTTTATAATTTTTATTATTTGTTTTTCCTCCTTTTTTTCTTCATCTTCTTTTTCTTTTTCCCTTTCAGTTTGTTTGTTTGGATTTGTCATGCATTTGTGTGCCTTTGTTCCCTGTGTGTTTGTCTGTCTGTTTTCTTTTCCAGGGCTACCTCAAGAAACAAGCCAAAGTACACATGGTGGAGAGTCCCAAATACTGCTATGAGTAGGGAAATAAAATAACCAAAGTCTCAACAAGAGAGACCAAGAGACACTATTCAAAGAACTGAATACAGGCCTGGAGTCAAAGAGGCTTCTTTAATACAGTCAGTACTCACAGGTGCAGAGTGCATAACAAGCTTTTAAAACTAACAAGAGACAGAAAGCTAGCCAAAATGATGAAATGGAAGAACTCTCCTCTAAAGAAATTCCAGGAAGAAATGACAGCTAAAGAACTGCTCAAAACAGATATAAGCAACATAACTGAACAAGAATTTAGAACAATAGTCAATAAAATTAATCGCTGGGCTTGAAAAAGGCATGGAAGACATCAGAGAAACTATTGCTACAAAGACTATGGAGCTTAAAAATAGTTGTGATGAATTAAAAATTGCTATAAATGAGGTACATAATAAAATGGAGGCATCCAATACACAGACTGAAGAGGCAGAGAGGAGAATAGGTGAATTAGAAGGCACAATTATAGAAAAAGAGGAAGCCTAGAAAAAGAGAGATAAACTGATTCAGGAACACAACACGAAAGGAGAGTTCTAGAGCTGAGTGATACAATCAACAGAACAATATCCATATCATAGGAATTCCAGAAGAGGAAGAAAGAAGGAAAGGTGCTGAAGGAGTCCTTGAACAAATTATAGCTGAGAACTTCCCCAATCCGGGGAAGGAAACAGACACTGAAATCCAAGAGGCACAGAGAACTCCACTCAGATGTAACTTGAGGTGATCTTCTGTATGACATATCATAGTGAAACTGGCAAAATATAAGGACAAAGAGAGAATTCTGAAAGTAGCGAGGGATAAAAGGTCCTGAACATACAAAGGAACCTTATTAGAGTGGTTATAGACCTATCTACTGAAACTTGGCAGGCCAGAAAGGAATGGCAGGAAATCTTCAATGTGATGAACAGAAAAAAAATATGCACCAAGAATCCTCTATCCAGTAAGCCTGTCATTCAGAATAGAAGGAGAGATAAAAGTTTTCTTTTATCCACTGATGAATGGATCAAGAAGATGTGGTATATTTATACGATGGAATACTACACAGCAATGAGAAAGAATGAAACCTGGCCATGTGTAGCAACATGGATGGACCTTGAGGGTGTTATGTTGAGCGAAATAAGTCAGGCAGAAAAGGACAGATACCATATATTTGCATGTATAGGAGGATTAGGAGGAACTTAACTGAGGTCCATGGGGGAGAAGAAGGGGAAAAATAGTTGGGGAGAGGGAGGGAGGGAAACCATGAGAGACTCTTAAATGCAGAGAACAAACTGAGGGCTGATGGGGGTGGAGGAGTGGGGAAGGGTGATGATGGGCACAGAGGAGAGTACTTGTTGGGATGAGCACTGGGTGTTATGTGGAAACCAACCTGACAATAAACTATTTAAGAAAAATAAGGCAAAAAAAAAAGATGTCTGACTTTATTCAAAATGCAGATGTCTGAACCAAACCATCCGCTTCCGAGAGAATCAGAGTTGTTCTTATAAACATGCTGCTCCACTGTCCTACTTGCAATCAAATCACTGATAAGAGAACAAGGAAGTTGAAAAT
The DNA here is from genome assembly GCA_017311185.1 of Proteles cristata cristata. Classification (NCBI taxonomy): domain Eukaryota; kingdom Metazoa; phylum Chordata; class Mammalia; order Carnivora; family Hyaenidae; genus Proteles; species Proteles cristata. Next base: position 141,756 of record JAESUZ010001817.1, on the reverse strand, counting down.
AACCATGAGAAAAGAACTTGAAGTTACAAACTGTGGGTTTGTAGGGTTGGTCTGAGAGGACAGAGAGACGTAGCAAAATGGTCTAGATAAGAAGCATCCAAAGGCATTAGCTAATAAGTAGAATGAGTGGTTTAGATTTCTGAAATGAAATACTAATACTATGCAGCCATAAAATAAACAGGTAATGAGAAGAGGATATTTTTCTCCCAACGCTGTTCAATTTGAAACTGGGATATCAACAGTATGGGGAGCATGATCCCGGTAAAGTCAAAACAAAATAAAAAGCTATCTGTGATTACTTATGGGAGGTAGGATTAAGGGATACTACAATATTTGTTCACCGCTACATCTGAAATAAGCACTTCGTAAATTACTTTCATCTTCTATCCAGCTTCTTTCATTTTTCATGATAAAGAACTACCTTTGCACCAAAAAAAAAAAAAAAAGACTACTTAAAAACGTACTTGTTTCTGAAATGAGACGATAGTGGTAGAAGATAGAAAATGGATGGCTCAGTGAATGGCTCAGTAATTTATAGCTGCTAGATAATTCTTCCCCCTCCGAGGTGTACATCTAGATCAAGGAGATTTTCTTAATCCATCCAACAGCTTCTGATCTTGAAGACTGTATGGACAAGTCTCCATTAGCACAGCACCAGAGAGCAGTAGAGGGCATATTCAGGCTGAGATCATATGGATAACGGAGTTGTTATGCCTAGGGAATTATCTTCCTAATTATCACCTTAAAGCGGCCAGTCAATTATTTTTCAGGTATAGAACACACAATAGCATCAGCCAAGGAGACTTCTCAAGTGAGAGAAGTTCTCAACCTCTAGTTGGAATATTCCACTGAACTCTGTGCCTTTGTAAAGCTGTAGCCCCTGGGAAAGGAATTCTTTTTTTTTTTTTTTAAAGGTTTTATTTATTTCTGAGAGAGAGAGAGAGAGAGGCAGCATGAGCAGGTTAGGGTCAGAGACAGAGAGAGACAAAGAATCTGAAAGTAGGCTCCAGGCTCTGAACTAGCTGTCAGCACAGAGCCCTACGTGGGGCTCAAACCTGTGAGATCATGACCTGAGCCAAAGTCGGACGCTTAACCAAGGTGTTAAGCCTCGGACGCTTAACCTTGAGCCACCCAGGCGCCCCAAGGAATTCTCAAGATGGGGCGCCTGGGTGGCTTAGTCGGTTAAGCGTCCGGCTTTCGCTTAGGTCATGATCTCGCAGTTTGTGGGTTCGAGCCCCGCATCGGGCTCTGTGCTGGCAGCTAGCGCGGAGCCTGGAACCTGTTTCAGATTCTGTGCCTCCCTCTCTCTCTGATCCTCCCCTGCTCATGCTGTCTCTATCTCTCTCTCAAAAATAAATAAAAATATTTTTAAAAAAGAGTCTGGGTCTCTGCCATTGAATAACTGCCTGCTAATATTGTTTATGGAAGTTACTCTTACTGTAAAGGAGAGCTCGAGCCTGGTGGTCTTCATTATTCCACCCAGAAGAATAGGCTGTGCACCTCAATGCATCATGGGTGGTCCAGCATGCCTGTACTCACTCCATCAGGCTGCTTCCAACATCTCTAGGTGAGTTTTATACTCCTCATGGTCTTTTGTAGATTATTTGAACCCCGGGCAGCCCTGTCAGGAGAGTGGGGCCTCTTCTTCTACTTTTTCTGCATCTCCAGACCATCCTTTGTTCATGGGCATTACACCTTGTTTAATGCCCACAGTTTGTCTTGACAATCAGCCTCTCTCTTCAGCTCTCTATTGTAAAATCAGTTAATTAACAACCTTAATTCCATCTGCAAACTTAGTTACCTTTGGCCAGGTAATCTTACATATGTACAAATTCCACAGATTAGCACACAGATGTCCTTGGGGATCTCATTCTGCCTACCACACCTGTCAGTTCACACATTCATAACTCTCAGGAAACTCGAAGCAGAACAAATAGGAAGAAAAGCATACCTGGGAACAAAAATACACCTAGACATCAAATACTGAAATATAATCATTTTTTTAAGTGTTAGAAGCAGCCACAGGAGTGAGGGGCAGGATACATTTTGTATATGGAAACAACCAAGAAAAATGTGAGCAGAATTTTAATCAGAAAAAAATATTAGAGAATAGAAGACAATGGAAATGTACTAAAAGAAAAGCAAACTAGAATTTTGTATCAAGTGAAAATACCACCCAAAAATAAAGGCCAAATGCTTTTTGTATTCAGAGAAGACAACTAAATCATTTTTAATGAAATTGCACCACAAGAAATATTTTTTAAAAAATATTATTTGGCTGAAAAGAAAGTAATAGCAGATAGCAACTTGGTGATGCAAGAAGGAATAGAAAACAACATAAAGAGCAAATAGGTCAGTAAATATCAAGAAAATTTAAAAAATATTCTTTATATATGATTTCAGAAATTAAAAAAACTACTGATTCTTCAAATCAAAAATAATATAGTAGCATAAATACGTGGTTTAAAGAATATTTAAAAATAAAATATCTGACAAAATGTTTCCATAAATAATCCGAGGAGTGAATGGAGCATACATTTGTAACATTCTTAAGCTGGCAAAGAAGACTATTTTGTAGATGTTGATAAATCAAAGATGGCTATTGTAATCTTTAGAATCATTGCTAAAAATAATTAACAGAAGAAAGTATAATTTTAAAAGCCAAGAGGGACCATAAAAAGTATACTGAAAATACTCAATCCTCAAAGAAAAATGGAGACAAAGGAAGAAATAGAAAAACACAAAGTAGATGGGACTTAGAGAACTCAGAGAGATGACAGACTTAAGTGCATAAATATATAAATAATGTGATACATGGAGTAAAGCGTCAAATTAAAGACATTGTCAGGTGTCTTTTAATTTAACATATTAAATTAATATGTTAAATTAAATTTAACGTTTTAAATTTAAATTTAAATATGTTATATTTAATATGTTAAAACATAAGACCTCAAACTATACTTCAAGATAGTTGAACATAAGATAAAAACATAAGACCTCAAACTATACTTCAAGAATGAACAAAAATATAGAACACTGAAAAAAAGGAAGGTAACTGGTATACCATACAGACATTAACAATAAGAAAACTGGTATAACGATCTGAATATTAGAAGCGTACTTGAAAATGAGGAGCATTATCAGAGACAATGAAAGACATTTCATAATGATAAAGAAGTCAACTGGAAAACAGAACAATCCTAAATGCAGGTATAACTGGTACAAACGCTCCCAAACATGCAGTAGAAATAGAGAAAACTAAAGAGAGAAAGAGAGAAATCCACAAAGTTTAAGACTTGAACTCACCACCCACAAGAATGTATAAAACAGGAAGAAAGTAGATTTATCATAAAACTTGAACAACACTATCAACCAACTGATATCACTGACATTTAAAAAGCACCACATCTAATGACAGAAGAACAGACATTCTCCAGTATACAAGGAACATTCCTGAAAATCGATAAATTTTTTGCATTAAAAAAAGTCTAAGTACATTTCAAAGAACAGAAATTATGCAGACTATACTTAGAAATAAATAAGAAAAAGGTATTTTGAAAATCTACAAATATTTGGAAATTAAGCAACAATTGTAAACTAGTATGAGTCAAAAAAGAAATCACAAGTAAACCAGAAAATATTTTCAGCTGAATGAAAATAAAAACATAACCTATCAAAATTTGTAGGTTATAGGTAATGTACAGGAAAATACATGCTCCCATAGGAAAATATATTCATTTAAAATGAATGTATTATAAAAGAAGAAATTTGTAGAATCAGTAATCCCTGTGTCATTCTTAAAAAATCTCGAAAAAGAATGGGTGAAATAGGTAAGTAATAGCGATTAGAGAATACACTTGTTATGAACACTGGGTGATTACTGAATTGTTGAATCACTACTGTACACCTGAAACTAATAAAACACTGAATATTAACTGTGTTGGAATTAAAATTTAAAAATAATAAAGCCCCCAACTAATGTTTAAAAAATCTCAAACAAATTAATAATTAAACCCAAAATAAATAGAAAAAAGGAAATAATAAAAATAGAAATAAACTAGAAAACAAATTAGACAATATAAAAGAGTCAAAATTTGTTATTTACAACGGCTAATAAAAATTACAGATTCTCATTAGAACAGATCATGAAAGAAATGTTAATTATCAATGTCAGAAATTAAAGAGGGGACAACAATATAGAACAAATTATTAAAAATAACAATAGGGGGCACCTGTGGGGCTCAGTTGGTTAAGCATCCGACTTCAGCTCAGGTCATGATCTTGCAGTCTGTGAGTTTGAGCCCCGCATCAGGGTCTATGCTGTCAGCTCAGAGCCTGGAGGCTGCTTCAGTTTCTGTGTCTCCCTCTCTCTCTGCCCCTTCCCCATTCATGCTCTGTCTCTCTCTGTCTCAAAAATGAATAAATGGTAAAAAAAAAAAAATATGTGATAAAATGTTTCATAACTTAGATGAAATGAAAAACTTGTCTTAAAAGACAAAACTTACAAAAACTATTAGTTTGCTAGGGCTTTGCCATAAAAAAATACCACAGACTAGATGGCTTGATCAATAGAAATTTATTTCCTCCCAATATGGAGGTTGAAATGCAAGATCAAGGTGATAGGATAGCTTAGTTTGTTGTGAGACACGTCTGCTTGGCTTGCAGATGGTGAATTTCTGGCTATGTCCATACATAGTCTTTTTTCTGTACATATGTATCCTTGGTATCTTTTCCTCCTATAGGAAGAGATACCAGTCCTATAGGATTAAGGAATCACCCTTATGACCTCATTTAACTTTAATTACCTCTTTAAAGACACTGGCCTCAGAAACAGTCACATTGGGGGTAACAACTTCAACATATGAATTATGGGGAGACACAATTCAGTCAATAACATTGACAAAACAAGAAAGAGAAAATCTCAGTTGCCTTATAACTATTAAAGAATGTCCATTTTCAATTTTAAAATGTTCTGTTCCTTAATAGGCATGTATGTTGCATAGAATTGTACAATTACTATCTTTACATGACACTACATGTAAATTATAGCTAAAATCATGACTGTTTGAGAGGTCCCAATTTCTATTATCCCTAAGGTTAAATCTACACCTATCTTATTCAGTGTGGTGCCCAAAGACAACACAGTTAGCTTTTATGCTTAAATTACTGCCTGTTGGATTTCTTTCCTTCCCACATGAAAAGGTATATATTTAAATCCAGAGAACCATTACTTTCTTCTTCTATTGTGTTGCCCTCCCTCCAGATTTTGAGAAATGTATATGATATGTTTTACCTCTGGTGTGTCTCTTCTTGATTATAAGTACCTCTTACCAACAAGTCAAAGCCAGAAATGTGGTCATTCCTCTCTTCCCCAACATTTAATCCATCCCCAAGACTTACAACCCTACTTCCTAAATGTCTCGCTAAGTCATCAAAATGTGCCAATTTTGAAGATATATCAAGTATTCTTATTACTTAATTTGAGAGACATAATTTTCAGGTGGCAGGATTTATTCCATATCCAATAAATTCCCTGTGGATTACTTCCCTGTTCACATTAAGTTTCCCTGGTTGCTCTTTCTCCTGTGGATTCCCCACCCAATTGATGTGAAAATCCTGGAATCTACGAGGCTAAGATGGGGGCATTTTCTATTTCCAGAAGCATCAAATGACCTACCTTGCAATTATACTATGTTCATTTATTACTTTGACTCACTGAAAAGACACAATTTTCACGTCTGGGCATAGAAACATCAACTACAATGATTAAATTCAATTATACTGAGAAGATTAACATTTCAATCCTTAGCTGGAAGATGAGATGAAAGGTAAGGGACTTGATCGGGTGAGGAAGCCAGCTTTCAAAATTTGTACAACCTGCACACAAGATAAATTCAGCAAACATTACTATATGATGACTGTACCAATGCTACAAAATGTAAGCACTCATAGTTTTTGGTCCTGGAATAGTCAGCCTTACAATGGACAGACAAAAAATAACACCACAAATTACTATAAATGACATGACATGTATTCAAATACTTAATACTTGTTTGTTCAGGATATGGCACTGCATAGGTAAATTGGGGTATGGTAAATAGCATGAGCTCTGGAAACAGATGACTTCAGTTTACAGTCCCATTCTACTCCTATGAAACAGTGGAACTTTAGATATGTGACTTAAGCTTGGGGCTTTAATTTCCCATCTGTCAAAAGAGCTGTGGACCTGAGAGGACTGAGTTATATACGTATGTTATATATTTTTATATGTACATAGAACATATTTAAAATGGTAACTGAAACACTGCAAGTACCACATAATTTTTAGATAGGTAGGTAGGTAGTAGATAATTTTTCTAAGGAAATGTTAAATTTTCATAATATTTATATTTTAATTTTCTATAGAATTTTCCCTTACCCTTTGTGGGATAAGGATCTGTGAAGATCTCACAAAGGGCAACCATGTCAAGAGGGTTCCAAAGTATGAACTAACAGTCAGTCGGGTAGAGAGGATGGGAGGAAGAGAGATACGATCTGAGGGAGCAGCATCTCCTGGAGAGTTCTGAGAATGCTAGTGTTGCCTGGACACAAAGCATCTGGGACAAAGAAGAGAGTAGCAGTAGCTGATGCCAGAGAGGGAGATTAAAATCAGCTCATCAGATCACAGAGGAAATTGTTTCCCATGCTGAAAAATGTGCACATTATCCTACATTATCCTAAAGGGCAAGGGGAATCCCTGAAGCACTTTAAAGTTTGGGCTCATAATTGTACTTTAGTAAAATCATTCTGATGGGGAATGGACTGAAGAAACATTAGAGAGGATAATCCTGAATTATTTTTTTCTTGAGTTCTAGTGTAAGAAGGAGACAGTAGTACTAAAAAAGAGCTTTATTTGTCTTTCAGATGTTGTTTCCTGGATAAAAAGGAAGCAAATGATTTGCTGTCTTTCTCTCTGCTTGTCTGAAGCCCTCCCCATCCTCCAGCCCTCCCATCTTGACCACCTACCCAAAAACACTGAAAAAATCTGATGTAACCAACTGATCAACCGTCTAAGCCAGAGACTGAGAGGAAGAAAGGCAGCCCTGTGGACAGTGGTATGGAGGGTATAGAACCAAAGCACCTCAGGATGGAAAGAAAGAGTGAAGGGCCCAGACAGGAAGATGGAGTATTGGAAACAAATCACTCAAAGGGAGGAAAATGTTTTGTAGCATCTTCTGGGTACATGTGTGTGATTGATAGTCTGAAAGGAATGGGCCCATATTTTTCCCTTCCAAATATTAGGAACAAAGCTAATGGATTATTGATTTTGAACATAAATATTTAACATCACTGTGACCAGTGCTCTGAAGAAAACTAACATGCATATTTGGGGACCCATTATGAAAACAACTGTGTCCTGGGGTATTGAGGGAAGGCTTCGTCTAAAAAGTGGCCATGAAACGAGTTCTCAAAGTTGAAGTTATCGGGAAAAGAATGTGGGGAAGGTGGTCATAGACAGAAACAACAACATGTATAAAGGGGTTGATTTTGGAAGGGGCTTGATATTCAACGGTTTCCTGAACACTGGAGTGACAAGAACATGGTAAGTAAGAGGGACAGTGGCACATGTGAGGATGGAGAAGTAATGTTTGGCAGGGTGTGAAGTCACAACCTTCTAAGAAAGAGACTATGGGATGCAAGCATTTGGGCATAAGATTATTAAATTCAAAGGAATCACTGCCTATTTTTGACCACTTTCCATGTATTCTAGATGGAGTACAATTATTGTTTAGTTTCTGTGAACATCAAAGGCTATACATATAGCAAAAGGAGAATGGGGTAAGACCCCATCTTTCTCCATAGCTCTGTTTCTAAGCAGAAATTTTATTTGCATTGCTAAAGAATCTCTATACTAGGTAGGGAGATTAACAAGCAGTGCAGCAGAAATGCGAAAGTCATTACTGCTGATTAAATGATAATTTTCTAGAGCGACATTATGCATCAGAAAAGAAAATAATGAGGATCACTTGAATTTATGGACCTGTGGCAGCTGGGAGAAGTTCTCTCATCTGCTCATGAACAGCTTCTATGCCAAGTATTTGAAGGGATTATATAGATGCCTGCGATAGGCACAGACTTAGAAGTTAAAAAGTGGGCACCTTGGCAAGGAAGCTCACATCATTGCTATCAGCCTGCTGGAAGTAATAAATAACACTAGTAAAGACAATAAAAAGCATTTGCATATATATTCTAGTCTATCAATTACTTTGAGTCAAGATGAGGGAAGAAGAAGACAGAGCTGAGTGCATAGAATGGAGTAAAGAGGAAGGCTTAGCTTGACATATGGAAAGCAGTGAAAATCAGAGTTCAAGGAAGTCGAGTTTGACACAGAGAGTGTCAGTCATTATCCAGTGTGTTATTTTGCTAGAACCGCCATAATGAAACGCCACCAATAGGGCAGCTTGAACAAAAGAAGTTTATGCTTTTACTTTATGTGTATCAACTCACCCCCTTGTAGATTTACTTGGCTTGAAGCTCCCTTTCAGCTTCCAGGCACCTTTCCCCAGCCCTCCATCCTGTCAGTTTTCCTTACAACAGGTGGCCACAGGTATGATCAATTACTAAATTACTTATTTACATAAAACCTCATATGGGAAGTCTGTCTTCCCCACTTACACTACTTAACCTATCTAGGCATATGTTTCCTCAGCTGGGCATTGGGACTCATCATAGTACGCAGCCCATACATATACAGTTAAATGAGTGGATGCAAATAAAGTACTTTGCACAATTCCTGGCACAAAGTAACATTCAGTATATGCCAATTTTTATTGTTAGGAGGAACAAAAAGAGGTAAAATCTACATAACACATGAAGAAATCACTTGAAAGTGGGATAAAGGTAAAAATCAGAACATTTTCTTAATGATTGATTCAGCAAACATTTAGTGATTAGCTCCTCTCTTGCTCTCAAATGTCATTTTGGTTTAGATACGGGTTTCCTTCAAAAGGTCTTTAAGGAAATTGGTGGAAGCACATTGATCACAAAAGAGCATTGGTTAAAAGTGCTGGTGTGGTCCTGGAGATCAAATGTGCCTGGGTGACTCAGGTGGTTTAACGTCCAGCTTTGGCTCAGGTTATGATCTCATGGTTCATGAATTCGAGCCTCATGTCAGGCTTTGTGCTCAGGCTCAGAGCCTGGAGCCTGCTTCGGACTCTGTGTCTCCGTCTCTCTCTGCCCCTCCCCTGCTTGTGCTGTGTCTTTCTATCTCTCTCAAGAAGAAATAAACATTAAAATTCTTTAAAGTTCCCCTTTCAGCTTACTCTGTCATCTTTGTGCATGTCCATATGGTCAAAGTGTACATATTTAATATGTGAAAGATTATGATGGAAAGCAACTCTCTCTTAAAGAAGGGGTCCAGAGGAGAATCACTCAAATATTGGTACTCTCTAAAATCATCCAGACCAACAAGATTCATTACATAAAATGCTATCTCTGATATTAATAGCATAGTTATCCTACCCTCTCTGTCAGATAATGGTAAATTATCAAAGTCCTAACTCTTAAAAATATCAGCTCAATTTCTTACTTATTTACAAAGGTTTACTTGACTCATCTAGTGGGTTCATTAATGCTTGTAATTCTATCACAAAACTCTTTCCACAATAGTAAATGTTCCTATTTGCCAGTGTGATAGATTTCATGTCTGGAAGATATGATGGTATAACTCTCAGGAAAAAAAAAAGTTGATAAAAAATTGGCATGTTGTGGGAACTCAGTATATATTTGTTGAATTAATGAAACAGAAATAGCTCTTAGAGCAACTCTGCGGGTTAGTGGTCATTTCCCCATTTTACTCCAAATGAAGGAGTTCACATTGGTAAAGTGTACCAATAGGGGAAATGAAGCCCAGGTCTTCCTGACACAGACGCCACCCCGAGCCTGGTCAATGGCATGATAAGCTTGGAGGAGTCTGGGCTCAGCATACCTGCTCTGTGCTGCCCATCAGTGGCACTTGCCACAGAGCACAGTATGTATCTCTCTCCTGCCTGTAACCCTCACCAGACTGCATGGGTCACTTCTGTCCAAGCACTAGCTTGGGACTTACCAAGTGTTTGGTAAATTTTGTTGAGTGGTGAGAAGCAATAAAAGCTTTGCGGCTATTGAAAGAAAAATAGTTAAGATTACATATATTATGTGGAGCCAAAGAGTAATTGTGACTTTACACATGTTTTAAAATGTGAATATCCACCTTATGGATCTAATGCACAGCAAATATGTTTTGGGTCACAGAATATACGCCTTTTATTTGATGGCTTATCATTTGTCCCCAAAACTTTAGAGTGCTGCTCACCTTATACAAAATTAAACCCTCCCACTCATTCATTTCTTCAATAATATCATCCCTTTCTTCACTTCAGGGTGTCTCTGGGGTTCCCCCAGGATTTTACCCCTCTCCTATGTCCCTTTACTTCTCCATCTTCCAACTTCCCACGAGAACTCACAACCGCGCCCATAGCATCAGCTGCTGATACAGTGAACATCACCCTAGAGGCTCAGATTCCCTGTACCGCTGAAGGACTTATTCTTCCAGCTTCTGGCAGGGCTGGCAGCCAGTAAACCTGAGCTTCAGAGCCCCCAGTGTGGTCAGTGGAAACCTGTTTTGAGTCTACATTGCACACATGTTCTCCGACCACCCTACCCTTGTGGCCTACTTCTCTCACACAGGTGTTGATCTTAGGACACTCCTAATAAAATTCCTGCACATGAATTTCCATCTGACAGTCCACTTCTGGAGAGCCTCTGAGAACTAATTGATTTACAGTTGAGTCTCCTTTGACAAGCCCCAGAATCATCTACCTGCCTATTGACCGTCTTTCATTTAAGGTCCCTTAATCACCTGAGACTCTACCTTCCTTCCCAAACTGAACTCATTTCGTTTTCTACATCTTTAGACTCTGATATTCCCTTGAATTATCCTTCTTAAGGAATTTCACCACCAGTATTTAAGCCTCCCAAGCCAGAGTTGGTGCATTAGTTATCTATTGCTGTATAACAACATCGCCACCAATTTAGCAGCTGAAAACAGCATGCACTTATTATCTCATAGTTTCTGTGTCTCAGGAGTAGCAGCAACAGCTGAGTCCTCTGCCAAGCTACAGCCAGGGTGTTGGCCAGAGACGGAACACCATCAGAGTGGAAGGATTCACTTCCAAGCTCATGTAGTCATTGCAAGAGTTCAGTTCTTTACAGGCTGCAGGAATGGTGGGCCTCAGTTTCTTAGTGGCTGTTGGCAAGAAACTCAACTGATCTCAGTTCGTCTCCATAGGCAGCTCATAATATAACAGTTTGCTTCTTAAAAGCCATCAGGGGCAAGAGAGTTCTAGCAAGACAAGTATTACAATCCTATGTAACATAATCACAGAAGTGACATGCCATTACCCTTGCCATATAGATGGCTAGATGCAAGTCACAGGTGCTGGCCTTGGTCATGAGGAGTGGCCCACAGAAAGGTGTGACACCAGAAGGCAAAATCATGTGGCCACCTTAGGATATGTCCATGACTTGGGCTATATTCTGTTTATTTTAGCCTCACCTAAAGGCACTCTTTATCAATAAAAATAAATACCTTCTGTGATGCTTATGGTTCTTGCCTTTCTGGGATATTTGACCTAAAGTTCAGAAGTAAGAAATCCAGAAATCTTCTCAAGTTAGGAATGAATTTTAGGAGGAGTGGGAGAAAATGTGAACAGAGATGGCCCTCCTCTCTCTTATCCAGAGCAACACTGCAGCAATGCGACCTAGTAGAGTGTGCATGGCAACAGGAGAGCTCTCTTCAAATTATCCAAAGCATTTACACCATAACATGGGTTACTCACAACATAAAAAAGGAATTCTCAGTTTCTGCAGCTCCTTCCAATTCTGTCAAGCCACGTGTTGTCTTGTCCAAAAGCCTTCCAGAATATGACACCTGTAAATCCGTGACCCCATTCTCATTTTGGTATCTACTAGCCATCATTCTCAGGTTTCTTTTGCCGAGCTGGCTTGAAAAGATGTCACCATCATTCTCCCTGATCTATCAGAGTCACATTCTGAGTGACAGGTATGGTAAAGTTCTGAATAACAAGACCTTTGGGACAGAAAAAAAAAATGGCTTCTTCTCGATTAGGCCCGTGTATTACCTGACAAGTTCCTTAAGTTGTATAAGCTTCAGTTTCCTCAGCAGCAAAAAGGAGCTATAATAGCACCTTTGAATTATAAATGGGATTGTTTCCTTAATTTCTCTTTCTGCTACTTTATTAGTAGTATATAGAAATGTCTATTAATCTATCCTGTGACTTTGCTGAATTATCAGTTTGAGCAGTTTGGGGGTGGACTCTGTAGGGTTTTCTATATATAGTATCATGTCACCTGTAAATAGTGAAAGTTTTACTTCTTTAATAGTTTGAATGCTTTTTATTTCCTTTTCTTGACTATTGTGGCTAAGATTTCCAGTACCCTGTTCAATAAACATGGTGAGACTGGACATTCTTGTCTCGTTCCTGATCTCAAAGGAAAAGCTTACAGTTTTTCACCATTGAGTATGATGTGAGCTATGGTTTTTCATAGATGGCCTTTATTACATTGGTGTATGTTCCCTCTAAATCTACTCTGTTGAAAGTTTTTATCATGAATGGATGAGGTAGATTGCTGAATGCTTTCTCTGCATGTATTCAGATCTTGCCATTTATGACAACATGAATGGATCTAGAGGGCATCATGCTAAGTGAAATAAATCAGTCAGAGAAAGATAAATGCTATATGATTTCACTCATGTGGAATTTAAGAAACAAAACAAAGAAAAAAGGGAAACAAAAAAACAGACCCTTAACTATAGAAAACAAACTGGTGATTTTCAGAGGAGAGGTGGGCTGGGTAAAATAGGTGAGGGGGGTTAAGAGTACACATACCACAATGAGCCCTGAGTGCTATATAGTATTGTTGCAGCATTATATTGTACACCTGAAACTAACATAACACTCCATACTAATTACACTTGAATAAAATAATAATAATAGCCCGTTTTCAGTAGAGAGAGTTGAACGAGGCCTAAGTAAACAAACCATTTAGCATAGTGCTCAGCATATGACAGAACTTCACAAATGTCAGTGCCTAACATTAATACTATCATTATTGCCAAGAACAAGACTGATTGCCAGACCGATAAAATTTCAAGGAACATCAGGGTGCCAAGTATTAAGTTTTCCAATTAAATTAATCTTCAGAACTATTGTTTAATATCACCATTCTTTTATCAAAGAAGAATATTTTTCTAAATATTTTAAACCTAAAAGGACATCATCGTGAATTAACAGATAGTCTTTTTTAAGTGGTATATATTTAGCTTTGGAGAAAAAAAACTCACTTCCCAGCAGTGATTTTTCTTATGTTGCCAAGGCATGGTGAAAACTTCATCGTGGATTTCCACTGATGATTTCACTACTGCTAGGGTTTAGCAACTGCTGGCTTAGAGGCCCAAGGTCCATCAGGCCAGCATAATAGAGCTGGTGTGACTGCCCTTCTCTATCTCAATCACTAAATGAATGATTGGCTTATCCAGCATCAATGCCTATTTTTTGTCAGGATACTTCCAATCAAACTGGGCCTCAGACTTTCAAGCTCTCTTGATTGACTCTCTGTGAACAGAACCAATGAAACTTCTCAACGACTGGTCATCTTATTTTTGCAGTAAATGGGGTTCGTGAGAGCTATTACAACTTGATGACTTTGTTTGCACCATGCTGGTCCCACCCCCCACAGAGTAGGGAAACTTAAGGGGGGGGGGGCTTTTTAAAAAACCTCACACATTTTAAATACAGAAACATTATGCAGTCTTTCTGGTAAATTACACTTGATTGGGATGGAAGATAAATGTCACAATTGAGAGCAATTTGTAAAAATGCAACTGGAAATAATTTCTTTGCTTGTGTTGTTAAAAAGAAATATACTCCCGGTCACAGATTTAAACAGGGTGGTGATGTATGGCATGTATTAAATGAACAATCCTGCAGCTATATGTGACAGTTTATTTACATATATACGCATGTGTGTGTGTGTGTGTGTGTGTGTATTGGCAGTCAAGAAATGTTTGTATTTTAATCTACTATTTCTGTCTGGATGGGAGCAGGAAGAACAGAAATGTGTTTTCTAGACTTGGCTTGCTTATAGATCCTCTTAATAACAAGATAGAACACAATTCATCAAAAAAATAGATTGAAATATTTTCTCATACATTTTTGCTGATTTGCTGGAATATAGTTTTAGTTGCAAATGATAGCAACCTAACTAAAACTGAATCTGGAGATACGTGCTAAATTAGCTTATAAAATGAAAAGATCCATGGGGTACTCTCCTTTAGAAACAGCAGTATCCACATGCAAAAATGATGAAATCAGGATTCTCCATCTCTCCATTCTGCATTCTTCCTTGTTGGCTCTGCTTTCAGATTCTCTCCAAGAAGTGGCACAACTGGTGACCAACAAATCAAGATTGTATCTTAATAGCTTCACAGCTTGAGGCTGTGAAGCTATTTTAAAAAAGCTTGCTGTTTTCTTAGTCATGTAATGATTACTGGGCTCCAGCTAGGTCCAAATGTTCAACTCAGATTCAACCATTAGCCATAGAAATGTGAGGTCTCATTCATTAGAAGTGGGTCAACTGTTCACCTCTTGGACATGGAAGTAAAGTCAGTCTTCACTACCAACACCCACAGAGTCTGTAAATCGGGGAGGTAGGTCTCTTAGAGAAAGGGAAAGGTCCCACTGAGGTACAGCAGGCAGTCAGAAAGAGATGTTCCCTACTCCTCAGTGATTATTATGTTTGTTTCAGAGCTAAGTGGGATTCTGGTCTAGTAGTGCATGCTAGAACTTCTAACCCTTTAGTTATTGACCCTGTAGCATGTTACCTGTCTGGATAATACTGTATGGTACTTATATACTACCTTACTATATTACCATGAAATAAGACAGTAATGACAGCACTTTCAAAATAAATGACCGTGAGGACCCATGAACATTTACATAATATTCTCACATAAAATGAGCAGAGATCATGTGCCCGCCCTCCATGATTAGACTCTTGTTTATGTGTTCCTTTACCGACAAGCTAGTAACTTAATAATTACAGATTATTAACTCCAAGGAGAAAAAGGCAGTATCAATATAGCAGAATAGGCATTTGATTTAGAACTATACAAACTTGGGTTAAAATTCTAGCTCAGGTCCTCAGTAAATTAGGGCCATAAGTTTTTTAAGTTAATTGAGTGTGTCGTGTTAGACAAGCTGTTTAGCCTCTCCAAATTTAAGTTTTCTCATCTCTAAGATAGGGATAAATCTATTTACCTTGCAGATTTGTACTAAGGATTAGACACAGCAGAAATTAAGTGCAAGTCTTCTAGGAATTTATCCATGGGATACAGGAGTGGAGATGCATAGGGGCACATGTACCCCAGTGATCACAGCAGCACCTTCAACAACAGCCAAATCATGGAAAGAGCCTAAATGTCCATCAACTGACTAATGGATCAAGAAGATGTGGTTTATCTATACAATGGAATACTACACGGCGATGAGAAAGAATGAAATCTGGCCATGTGTAGCAATGTGGACGGAATTCGAGGGTGTTATGCTAAGTGAAATAAGTCAGGCAGAGAAGGACAGATCCCATATGTTTTCACTCGTATGTGGAACAGGAGAAACTTAACAGAGGACCATAGGGGAGGGGAAGGGGAAAAAAATAGTCAAGGAGAGGGAAGAAGGTAAGCCATAAGACTCTCATGAGAACAAAGTGAGGGTTGGTGGGGTTGGGGGAGAGGAGAAATGGAGGAGGGCACTTGTGGGGATGACCACTGAGTGTTATATGGAAACCAACTTGACAATAAACTATAAAAGAAAAAAAATTAAGGGCAAGTGTCATATAGCAATGAAATAAATAATAGCTGTTATCTTTAGGAATAAGATGCTTTAATAATGATATTAAAAACTACTGAGGAAATAATTGATACTTTGGAAAAACCAGTACTGGAAAAGACAAGAACTTGTTAAAAAAAAAAAAAAAAAAGAACAGGGAATTGAAACCAAGACACAGAAAAAAGACTGATTCTGACCTCTCAATTATAAATGTAGCACAACGCTCAACTTTTAGAAAAGACACATTGTAAGGAAAAATATATGTGTACAGAAACTGTTTAAAAAGCACTGATAGGTATTTTACTCTCATAAAATGAGGGTAAACCCCATAGCTTTTGGCATCATTACTGGGATAGCACAGATGGAGTACAGGGATGAAACCTACCTGTACATGGCTCTGTAGAGATTATGGTTCACATGTACAGTCTTTCACAGGAAGGAAGGCAGCTAAAGACAGTTGACATTGACTTCCACCTTTGGTCTTCAGGCATACATTTTTATAGTGGGCTTTCACTAATTCCATACTTGATCCATTAGGTTCCCTGGATTAAAACGCAGACAACCTGTGTTTGACCCCCAAGTCTGCCATTTAACAACTCTGGGACACTGGTAAAAGGACTGACCTCTGTAAGTCTGCTATCTTATCTGCAAACAATTAAAGCATAGGAGGATAACAGTGCAGAAAAGCATTAACTGTGGAGTTAGACTGCCTGAATTAGGGTCTTAGTAGCCATGACACGCATGTAAATTACTCTACCTTTGAGTTTTCTCATCTGTACTTTGGGCGTAATTAAAACACCTCTGGTGACGATCAAGTGATTTAACCACGTGATGTGTTTAGTATATTGTCTGGTATGTGGTAAGAAGTCCACAAACTCAGCTATTGCTGCTGTTAAACATAATACTCATTTTAATAACTGCTATGTGGTTGTTCTAATAGATTTTACTTTTATTATCTTATGATCCTACTAGCATATAGTACATGCTCAGTAAGTAGCCCTACAGCTTGCTCACTATGATGATCACTATCCTATCTAATCTTTTGAGTGGTAGAGTAACTATGTAGCTACTACACTGACAGTTTCTTCATAGTTAAACATACTCTTCCTAATGGTGAGCCTCCCATGCTTCTAACCAGGCATGAAATATTATCACTTTTTAGTGAAGTGAATCAAATCTTCTCTCTCAGCTTCACTATTTAACCCAAGATATCAAAGCCAAATTCTACTGGGATGAACTGACTTTCCCAAGTGTTATTCTTGACTGTCATTTGCATACATGGATTTATATATTGGAAACTCTTCTTCTGATATTTTGCTTCAGTTTTCCTCACTTTCCATTAGTTCTCCATTTAAAGTTTGCCACTGGAGGGTAAGTGGTTACGAACGGGTTTGCAGATATCTGCATTATTTACCAAACCACAGAAAGAAGATAGCTTCAAAAAGCCTTGCTTTTCATTTCCCTTGCCTCCTCATAGGGCCACAGCTATGCATCCCATCTATTACAAGTTCATTGTAGCCTCCTCCAGAATCAGCCTTAAGGGGCTGCTAAACTTTAATTGGAATGAGGAAGTCAAGACCCTCTGCAGCTTTTTAAAGGACAAAGCAATGCACCTCAGTGGTTTGGGGGCTTCTCCAAACTCATGCCACCATATTAAGAGTCTCATTCCAAAGCATAAATGTCTTGGAACAATTCTCCAGAAATACAAGCTTTGTATTTGAGTGACAAACGCGAAATTACACAATTGGGGGGGAAAGACTGTCAAGCCAAAACATAGAAAGTAATGATTCATTTTAGAAAATAAAATACTCAAAGAAACATCAGGGAACTTGTTTTCGGCTGCAGTTAGCTTAATGAAATGGTTCTCTAAGTGGATGTTTATTGGAAATCTGTGTTTAGAAGGCTGGAAATAAATTCCATTTTTAAGTTATGCTTTTTCCCCCCTCTCCCTCTGCATTTGCTGGCCCATTTTATTCAAAGCTGAACACCAGATATAAATAAGAATTCTTGAACTGCTTTTAAACTGCTGGCATCTGTTAGATTAGAAGGAAGTCTGATTTAGCAAAACTTAGAACAGTACAGAACAATTGCCAAAACGAGAGAATCTTTTATTTATGTTGTACAACAATGTTATGTAACCAGGCAAGTTGTTCATCTTCATTCTTTATGATGAGTATATGGGACAATATATCTCTTAATGTTTGGCCAGCTGAGAGCCCATTAGCTGGTGCTGCATTATTTAGACGTTAAATTGATTTGAGAGGAAATTAATTATGTATGTTCAGCTAAAAACCATCACTGCATTCAGTAAGCTCTCATTATAAAGACCTCCCTCTGTTTTTTTCTTTTTTTTTTTTTTCAGGGGAATAGTGGTGATTGCTTTATCATTCTTCCCAATTTTTAGAGCCTCCAGAAACCTAGTAGCTAAATGTAAGAAGGCTATAACTACAGAGATCTTGACTTGAAACGTAGTTTACCATTTTCAAGGTGTTTGAATTTGGAAAGTTATTAATCAAAGCATATTGTTCAACTATAAAGGGGGAATAATAATAGTATCTTCTTCATGTATTCATTCTGTGGATTAGCGCACATTAACACACAGCACATTGTCTGATACAGAGCATGTACTCAATAAATGCTAACACCAAAAAATATTTATCAATATATCCTCATGAATACAAAGTTAGCTTCTGCAATATGAACGCAAATTAGTTTTGCTTTGTTTTGTTTGTTTTTACAAATCTATATAGTTTCAGTAGGGAATGTGTTAGCTAAATGATTTTAGCTATTTAGGGACATGGTCTTTGCACTGAGAATAAGGAAACACAACAAGAGATTGGGAAAGAGTGTTTATCAGAGCTATTCTGACATTAAAGTCCATCAGTCATGGCTGGATAACAATGCTGCGTAATATGGATAAAAAATCAAGATAATGGAAAATTTAAGAAGGTTTTTCAGTGATTTGCTCTTCTTATTTTACTATAAGGATAGTATTATATATCATACATGTTATATCACTACATCAGTATGACAATTCAGTAAGGTAGATGCAATTATTGGACCACTTTTATAGATAAGGAGACTGAGTCTCTGAGATAACATGCAATCTTCCCAGCCATAATAAATCAGGATAAACTCAAATTCAGACCATCTCGCTCAGCCCACATCCCTAACTCCTCATCACTCCTTTCAAGAAAGGATTTTTTCCCCGTCATTAAGTCTTTAGTGCTATGAGCCAAGGAGAAATGATTTGTGACAAGGAAAATGGGATAAGAATTCTAAGAGAGCCTCCTATTCTTACACTTCAGTGGGATTATCCTGTATGCTTTACATTTCTGACACTATTTTTTAAACACACTTAATTTTAGAATGTACGGTTGACCTTTGAATAACATGGGATTATAGTCCAATTCTACCTTATTTATTTATTTGTGGCTCAAGTTGTTTCAGCTTTGACTACTGAGATGCTCTTTCAGTTGGTTCCTGAGTCTTTTTGACATATTCCTTTTACTGTATTTTGTTTTGTTTTTGAGTAAAAGTTCTGGCACTATATGATGCTCCTGATTCAACCTGCATATTTTCTAACAGACCCCAAGGGTCAAGTATTTCTCTGAAGTTCTTTTATCAGAGAAGGGTATTAGAAACCAATATCTGAATGTTAAGTGTGCTCCCTGCTGTTGTCTTTCCTTTCTTCTAGCCTTCTTCAGCTAACAGAGCAAGGATACATGTGTGTGTGTTAACCTGTTTATATACACATGTCTAAAACTACAAAATATGTATCTCTACTCTACTCATCTAAATAGTAGTTCATACTGAAATCTCCAGCTGCAATGTTACCACAAGGTCATTATAGCTTTCACCCATTTGTCTATAGCTTCGCATAATAATGAGAAACTTGGCTTACACCATTTACATCCATTGAACTGTTCAGTTCCAGGATACATGTATAGTAGTATCTGAACCATTAACACGTACCCATGGATAACAACTTTATCAAGTACATACACTATTACATGCATTTCCTTTTGGAGTCTTAGGACTCCACACTTTTACGAAGTTATTTGGTCGGGACATTTCCCCAATGACCTCCTTCCGTAAGGTTGTTTTACGCATTATTAATATATTTACATATTTTTGTCATCGTATTATGCATTCCATAATGAGTTCCTTAGCCTCCGAAATGATTGTTTAATATGCAGACATCAAAGGACACTCTTTTTGTGTGCTGGAAAGTTCTACAGGTTCTAATAATTTCATGCTATCATATATTCACAATTACAGGATCATATAGAATTGTTTTTCTACCCTAAATATTTCTCTGAGCTTCACCTATTCTACCCCCTCCTTCAAAACTCTGGAAATCACATATCTCTCTACTGTTTCTATATTCTATCTCTTTCAAAAAATATTTTTTTTATGTTTTTTATTTATGTCTAGGAGAGAGACAGCATGAGCAGGGGAGGGTCAGAGAGAGAGGGAGTCACAGACCGAAAGAGGCTCCAGGCTCTGAGCTGGCAGTCAGCACAGAGCTCGACGCGGGGCTCGAACCCACAACCGCAAGATCATGACCCAAGCGAAAGTCGGATGCCTAACCAACTAAGCCACCCAGGCGCCCCTATTCTATCTCTTTCAAAATATCATATAAATAGAATCATACAATATGAACTCTACTAGACTGGCTTCTGTTAATTAGCATTGTACATTTAAGATTCAACATCTCTTGGGAGGGGCAAGATGGCGGAGAGTAAGGAGCTCCGTACTTGCACTCGCATCCATACCTCACCCGGAAAAGATTTGAAGCCATTGGAAACCTTACAAAACCTGAGAGATTGGGAGAAAAAGGACGCAGAATCCACTGAGAAAGCCTTCTAAAGTGAGTGCGAATGGGGGAAGACAAAATCGGGCTGGGATTGGAGACTCCAGGGTCGGAGGCGATCCCCCTCTGTGGGGAGTGAGGGGAAAAAAGAGAGAGTCCGAAATAGAAAACCCTCCGCTCGGGGACAAACCACTGCTCGGGGTATAGAAACACCCTGCGTGCCAAATATCTGCACGCCAGGTCCCCTTGCGTCAACTGGTCCCGGAAGGGCTGAGTGCACAGACTGCTTCTTTGTGCTGGCTCCTGGCAGCTGGACTTCAGAATGGCGGCGCGCCTGACGCCATTGAGGCTCCTGGGTGGCTGGGGCCCCTGAAAGAGCCGCGCAGACACCAGGCGTCCACGCTCCTGGCTGGCTATGGCTCCAGAGAGAAGGCAAAGAGCTAAAAACTGGGAAATTTGCCTGTGAGTTCGTGTTTTGGGTGACAAGCCATAGAGGGACCCGGTTTTCCTCACTCCAGCAGGCTCCGTGCACCCGGGAGGCAAGCCCCCGCCCATGCTCGCCAGCCCTACCCAGAGAAGGAAGCAGCGATTCTGACTCCACCCCCAGAGCTCGGCAGGGGGCCTGGAATTGCCCCGAGGGAGTTGCCTGGGAAGCTGTGTCTAAGGCAATTTTCAGCGGGGCGCGCAGACTGGGATTTGGAGATTGGCACTGGCCTGGGTTGAAGAGTGCAACCAACTTTGGCTGCGCCCCCGGTACAGGGAGTTTACACGCCCAAAGGAGCGAGGTGCAGCGCTTGGTTCAAGAAGGGACTGGAGCACCGTCACTCTCCTCCCCATAACCGCCAAGGCAGAACTTGGGCCTGAGGCATTGGATCACACCACGCCCATCCCTGCTTGAGAGCTGCCCTCCGCCCATTTTTTTTTTCTCT
This sequence comes from Proteles cristata cristata, assembly GCA_017311185.1. Taxonomy (NCBI): domain Eukaryota; kingdom Metazoa; phylum Chordata; class Mammalia; order Carnivora; family Hyaenidae; genus Proteles; species Proteles cristata. The sequence goes on along the minus strand of JAESUZ010001817.1, from coordinate 120,085 downwards.
TCTCTGTCTTTTTTCCTCAGAACACTGACCAGATTAACTCCAGTCACTGATTTGCTTAAACAATCACAACTAGTCCATTCTGTAGATATAAATTCTACACCTACCGACATTTTTATCTCTTGCTCTCAGGAGTAATTAGACTATATAGTCTCTCTGGATAATACCAGCATCCTTCTCTCACCTATCCAACCATATTCTACCCTTTAGCTCTTTGAAAAAAGCTTCTTATCCCTTCTACCTGTTCATTCTATTTCCAATTTTGCCTCATCCCCGCCCTGTCTTCTCTTTCTCTATGCTCTTCAACCAGCACTACATAAATACAGCTATTTAACTGTAGCTGGGAAATCTGGTTATATGCTTTAAAACATTCTTTGTCCATCGGTTTTCTTTTTTCCTTTTCTTTTCCCTTTTTTGACCCTTTTATTTATTTTATACTCCATATTATTCGCCCTCCCTGCTCCATCTTTTCTCTTAACTTTTCCGTTTCCCTCTCGCTTTGCATGTTAGTTGAATTAGCCTGTGCGTTTGTGTGCTCCTGCTCCCTGTGTGTTTGTCTGTTTTGTTTTCCAGGGCCACCTCAAGAAACAAGCCAGAGTACACAAGGTGGAGAGTCCCAAATATCACTACGAATAGGAAAATAAAATAACCAAGGCCCCAACAAGAGGGACCAGGGGGTACCATTCAAAAAACACTCTCTGAAAGGATAGGCCCTGGAAAGTCAAAGAGTCTTCTTGGATACAGCAGCGCTCATAGGTGCAGAGAGCATAACAGGTCTTTAAAACTAACAAGAGCCAGAGAGCTAACTAAAATGATGAAACAAAAGAGCTCTCCTTCAGAGAAACCCCAAGAATAAATGACAGCTAATGAACTGCTCAAAACAGATATCAGCAGCATAACTGAACAAGAGCTTAGAATAATAATGGTAATAATAGCTGGGCTTGAAAAAAACATAGGGGACATCAAAGAAACTATGGCTACGGACAGAATGGAATATAAAAATAGGCATGAAGAATTAAAGCATGCGATAAATGAGATACATAATAAACTAGAGGCCTCCAAGGCATGGAATGAAGAGGCAGAAAGGAGAATACGTGATTTAGAAGATACCATTATAGAAAAACAAGAAGCTGACAAAAAAAGAGAGAAATTGATCCAGGAACATGAGAGAAAAGTTCGAGAGCTCAGCGATATGGTCAAATGCAACAATATCCGTATCATAGGAATCCCAGAAGAGGAAGTGAGAGGGAAAGGTGCTGAAGGAGTCCTGGAACAAATTATAGCAGAGAACTTCCCCGACCTGGGGAAGGAAGTCAATGTGGAAAAACAAGAGGCTCAGAGGACTCCCCTCAGACGTAACTTGAATCGATCTTCTGCACAGCATATCATAGTGAAAATGGCAAAATACAGGGACAAAGAGAGAATTTTGAAAGCAGCTAGGGAGAAAACGGCCCTAACATACAAAGGGTAACCTATCAGAGGGGTGACAGACCTATCTACTGAAACTTGTCAGGCCAGAAAGGAATAGAAGGAGATCTTCAATGTGATGAACAGTAAAAATATGCAGCCAAGAATCCTCTATCCAGCAAGCCTGTCATTCAAAATAGAAGGAGAGATAAAAACCTTCCCAAATAAACAGAAATTGAAAGAATTTGTCACCACGAAGCCAGCCCTACAAGAAATCCTGAGGGGGATGCTCTGAAGGAAAGGTTGGAAGGAACAAAGATTCCAGAGACACCACCACAAACATGAAGCCTACAAAAGATACAAAGACTCTAAACCCACATATTTCAATAATAACACTGAATGTAAATGGGCTGAATGCTCCAATCAAAAGACATAGGGCAGCAGAATGGATTAAAAAAAAAATCCATCTATATGCTGTCTACAAGAAACTCATTTTAGACGGGAAGATACCTTCAGATTAAAAGTAAGGCGATGGAGAAATATATATCATGTTACAGGAAATCAAAAGAAAGCCGGAGTAGCGATACTTATATCAGACAAACTGGACTTTAAAGTAAAGACAATCACAAGAGATGAAGAAGGGCACTACATAATAATTACAGGGTCCATCCATCAGGAAGAACTAACAATCATAAATGTCTACGCACCGAGTATGGGAGCACCTAAATATCTAAAACAATTAATCACAAACAGAAACAAACTTATAGATAAGAATGTGCTAATAACAGGGGACTTTAATACTCTGCTTACAGCATTGGATAGGTCACCAGACAGAAAATCACTAAAGAAATAATGGACTTGAAAGACACATTGGACCAGATGGATCTGACGGATATATTCAGAACTTTACATCCCAAGGCCAGGGAATTTACTTTCTTCTCAAGTGCGCATGCTACATTCTCCAAGATAGATTACGTACTGGGACATAAAGCAGCCCTCAATAAATATAAAAGAATTGAGATCATACCATGCACACTGTCAGATCACAATGCTTTGAAACTTGAAATCAATTACAGGAAGAAGTCTGGAAAACCTCCAAAACATGGAGGTTAAAGAACACCCTTCTAAAGAATGAATGGGCCAATCAGGCAATTAGAGATGAAATTGAAAAATATATGGAAACAAATGAAAATGAAAACACAACAATTCAAAATCTATGGGATGCGGCAAAGGCAGTCCTAAGAGGAAAGTACATTGCTCTCCAGGCCTATTTCAAGAGATTAGAAAAAGCACAAGTCCAAAATCTAACAGCTCACCTAAAGGAACTAGAGGCAGAGCAACAAGAATCCCCTAAACCCAGTAGAAGAAGAGAAATAGTAAAAATTAGAGCAGAAATAAACAACATAGAGACGAAAGAAACAATTGAACAGATCAATGAAACCAAGAGTTGGTTTTTAGAAAAAGTAAACAAAATTGACAAACCTCTAGCCAGACTTATCAAAAAGAAAAGAGAGAGCACCCAAATAGACAAAATCATGAATGAAAATGGACTTATGACAACCAACCCCTCAGAAATACAAGCAATTATCAGGGAATACTATGGAAAATTATATGGCAACAAATTGGACAACGTAGAAGAAATGGACAATTTCCTAAACACACACTCACTACCAAAATTCACACGGGAAGAAATAGAAAACCTGAACAGACCCATAACAAGTGAAGACATCGAATCAGTTATCAAAAATCTCCCAACAAATAAGAGCCCTGGACTTGATGGCTTCCCTGGGGAATTCTACCAGACATGTAAAACGGAATTAATCCCAATTCTTCCCAAGCTATTCCAAAAAATAGAAATCGAAGGAAAACTCCAGGACTCGTTTTATGAAGCCACCATCACTCCGATTCCCAAGCCAGACAGAGTACCAGCAAAAAAAGAGAACTACAGGCCAATATCCTTGATGAATACGGATGCAAAAATTCTCAACAGGATCCTTGCAAATCGAATCCAGCAGCATATAAAAAGAATCATCCACCAAGATCAAGTGGGATTCATTCCTGGGTTACAGGGTTGGTTCAACATTCGCAGATCAATCAATGTGATACATCATATCAATAAAAGAAAAGATAAAAACCATATGATCCTGTCAATAGATGCAGAAAAAGCATTTGACAAAATACAGCATCCCTTCTTAATAAAGACTCTTGAGAAAGTTGGGATAGAAGGAACCTACTTAAACATCATCAAAGCCATCTATGAGAAGCCTTCAGCTAACATCATCCTCAACAGGGAAAAACTGAGAGCTTTCCCCCTGAGATCAGGAACACGACAGGGATGTCCACTCTCACCACTGTTGTTTAACAGAGTGCTGGAAGTCCTAGCATCAGCCACCAAGAATTGGCAAAGAGGAAGTCAAACTTTCCCTCTTCGAAGATGACATGATACTCTACATCGAAAACACGACAGACTCTATCAGAAGCCTACTAGAACTGATCCAAGAAATCAGCCAAGTTGCTGGGTACAAAATCAACGTACAGAAATCGGTTACATTTTTATACACCAACAATGAAGCAACAGAAAGAGAAATCAAGAACCTGATCCCATTCACAATTGCACAAAAAACCATAAACTACCTCGGAATAAACCTAACCAAGGATACAAGAGATCTGTATGATGAAAACTATAGAAAACTTATGAAGGAAATGGAAGAAGACACAAAGAAATGGAAAAACATTCCATGCTCATGGATAGGAAGAATAAATATAGTTAAGATGTCATTACTACCCAAAGCAATCTACACATTCAATGCAATTCCAATCAAAATTGCACCAGCATACTTCTCAAAGCTAGAGCAAACTATCCTAAAATTTGTATGGAACCACAAAAGACCCCGAATAGCTAAAGTAATCCTGAAAAATAAAACCAAAACGGGAGGTATCACCTTCCCAGATTTTAACCTCTACTACAAAGCTGTCATCATGAAGACAGTATGGTATTGGCACAAAAACAGACACATAGACCAATGAAACAGAATTGAGAACTCAGAAGTGGACCCCAAAGTATACAGCCAACTGATCTTTGACAAAGCAGAAAAGAATATCCAACGGAAAAAAGACAGCCTTTTTCACAGATGGTGTTGGGAGAACTGGACAGCAACATGCAGAAGAACGAAACTAGATCATTTTCTCACACCATGCACAAAAATAAACTCAAAATGGATAAAGGACCTGAACGTGAGACAGGAAACTATCAACACCCTAGAGGAGAGAGCAGGAAACAACCTCCTTGACCTCCACCCCAGCAACTTCTTACCTGACACATCCCCAAAAAGCAAGGGAATCAAGAGCAAAAGTAAACGATTGGGACCTCGTCAAGGTCAAAAGCTTCTGCACAGCAAAGGAAAGAACCCACAAAACTAATAGGCAACCGACGGAATGGGAAAAGATAGTCGCAAATGGCATATCAGATAAAGGGTTAATATCCAAACTCTATAAGGAACTCACCAAACTCCACACCCGAAAAACAAACAACCCAGTGAAGAAATGGGCAGAAGATAGGAACAGACACTTCTCCAAAGAGGACGTCCAGGTGGCCAACAGACACATGAAACGATGCTCAGCATCGCTCCTCATCAGGGAAATACAAGTCAAAACCACGCTGAGATACCACCTCACGCCAGTCAGATGGCTAAAATGAGCAAATCAGAGAACTCCAGATGCTGGCGAGGATGTGGAGAAACGGGCACCCTCCTACACTGTTGGTAGGAATGCAAACTGGTGCAGCCCCTTTGGAAAACAGTGTGGAGGTTCCTCAGGAAACTAACAATAGTACTCCCCTATGACCCAGAAATAGCACTGCTAGGAATTTACCCAAGGGATACAGAAATGCTGATGCACAGGAGCACATGTACCCCTATGTTCATAGCAGCACTCTCCACAATAGTTAACACATGGAAAGAGCCTAAGTGTCCATCCACGGATGAATGGATCAAGAAGATGTGGTTTATCTATGCCATGGAATACTACATGGCAATGAGAAAAAATGAAATCTGGCCATGTGTAGCAACATGGATGGACCTTGAGGGTGTTATGCTGAGGAAATAAGTCAGGCAGAGAAGGACAAATACCACATGTCTGCACGTATAGGAAGATTAGGAGGAACTTAACTGAGGACCATGGGGGAGAAGAAGGGTGGAAATGGTGGGGGAAAGGGAGAGAGGCAAACCATGAGAGACTCTTGAATGCTGAGAAACGAACTGAGGACTGATGGATGTGGGGGGGAGTGGGGATGGGCATGGAGGAGGGCACTTGTGGGGATGAGCACTGGGTGTTATATGGAAACCAATTTGACAATAAACTATTTGTAAAATTAAAAAGAAACTAAAAAAAATTCAACATCTCTTACAAATAGCTAACAGACACATGAAAAAAATATTCAACATCACTCAATTCAGAGAAATATAAATCAAAACCACAATGAGTCACCACCTTACACATGTCTGATGGCTAAAATTAACAACCCAGGAATCAACCAATGTAGGCAAGGATGAAGAGATAGGGAAACTCTCTTATACTGTCGGTGGGAATATACACTGATACAGCCACTCTGGATAACAGTGTGGAGGTTACTCAAAAAGTGAAAACTAGAACTACCCTATTACCCAGCAATTGTACGTACTACTTAGGTATTTATCCAAAGGATACAAAAATACTGATTCAAAGGGACATATGCGCCCCAATGTTAAGAGCAGCAGTATCAACAATAGCCAAATATGGAAATATATATTATTCGGCCATCACAAAGAATGAAATTGTGCCATTTACAACAATGTGGATGGAACTAGAATGTATTGTTAAGTGAAATAAATCAGAGAAAAACAAATACCATATGATTTCACTCATAGTGGGATTGAAGAAATAAAACAGATGAACATAGGGAAAGGAGAGGAAAAATAAAATAATATAAAAATAGAGATGGAGGCAAACCATTAGAGACTCGTAACTATAGAAAACAAACTGAGGGTTGCTGGTGTGGTGTTGGAGTGGGGGACGCTAAATAGGTGATGAGCATTAAGGAGGAAACTTGTTGTGATGAACATTGGGTGTTATCCGTAAGTGATGAATCACTAAATTCTACTCCTGAAACCAATACATTATATGGTACCTAACTTCAATTTAAACAAAAACTTGGAAGAAATAAAAATTCACCATGTCTTTTCATAGCTTGATCACTTACTCATTTTTACTACTGAATAATATCCCATTGTTTGGATTACCAAGTTTATTTACCTATTTAAAAATGTCTGGGTTGCTTCCACTTGTTTCATGATCACTAAAGTACTACAAATATTTGCATGCAGGTTTTTGTGTGGACATTCATTTTCAAATCAGATGTGTAAGTATCTAAGAGCACTACTTCTAGATTGTATGATAAGCTTTGTTAGCCGAAATGTCTTACTAAGTGACAGTGTCATTTCATATTCTCAACATCAGGGAAAGAGAATTCCTTTTGCTCCATATCTTCAACAATTGGTATTGTCAGGCGTTTTGATTTGTTTTGTTCTAATTAACTATTCTAACAAATGTGCATCATTGTTCTATTTTACATTTATATAATGAAAAAACTAATACTGATCATTTCTTCTATGCTTATTTATAGTCTGTATGTTTTCTTTGGTAGCATATTTGTTCAATTTTTAAACCACTTTTAATTGAGTTGTTTGTTGTTTTATTGTTGACTTCTGAGAATTCTTTTTTCTTTTTTCGTATAGATATAAGTCATATATCACATATGTGTTTTGTAACAAACACATATGTGTTTGGTGTTTTACTTAGTTCTTTTTTTAAAAATCCTTATTTGTTTTTGCGTGTGAGAGAGAGACAAAGAGAGAGAGTGCAAGCGGGCAAGGGCAGAGAGATAGACACACACACAAAATCCAAGCAGGCTCCAAGCTCTGAGCTGTCAGCACAGAGCCCAACGTGGGACTCAAACCCACAAAGTGTGAGATCATGACCTGAGCCAAAATGAGACACTTAACGAACTGAGGCACGCAGGTGCCCCTACTTTGTTCTGTTTTAAGTAAGCTTCATGCACAGCATGGTGCTCAATATGGGGTTAGGACTCACAGCTCTGAGACCAAGAGTAGGATGCTTAACTGACCACCAAACAGGCACCCCCGAGAGGTTTTAATATAGTTTATGTTGTTGGTAGAAGTGTGTTCCCTAGAAAGATATGCCCAAGTCCTAGCCTTCAGGATTTACAAATGTGACTCTAGTTAAAAACAGATTCTGCAGATGTAATGAAGTTGAGACTGAGACATATTGAATTAGGTTGGGTACAAAATCCAGTGAATGGTGTCTCTATAAGAGAAAGCAGAGAGAGATCTAGACACAGAAACACCAAGGGAAAGATCACAGGATGATGGAGGCAGAGCCTGAAAGAATTCACCTACAAGAGGTGGCTAAGAAGGGGCAATAAGGGATGCCCCCCTACAGCCTTCAGAAGGAGCATGCATCTGCCAACGTCTTATTTTTAGACTTCGAGATTTCAGAAATGTAAGGAAATAAACTGCTGGCTCTTGAAGCCATTTGCTTTGTGGCACTTTGTTATGGCAGCTCTAGGAAATTAATACTGTCAGCCTTATCATTTCTGTCTCCTTCAAAGGCCATGCTTCAGTATTATATCTAAAAACTCATCGTCAAACTCAAGATCATCTAGACTTTCTCCTAGGTATTTTTTCCAGAAACTGTAAAGTTTTTGCCCCCATCGATCCATTTTGAGTTCACTTTTGTGAAAGGTGTAAGGTCCGTGTCTAGGTTCAATATTCACATGCTGACATCCAACTGCTCCAGCACCATTTAGTGCAGCAACAATCCTTTCTTGGTAGAAGTGCCTTTGTACCTTTGTCAAAAATCCATTAACTATGTTTGTGTGGGTTTCAGCTATATTTTTAAATATTTGGTTATTTTCCATATATAATATAATCCATTAAATTCTTTCATAATTTTTTATGTTTGCAATAGCAGATTTTATTGCTCTTCCTTTCCTCTAGATCATTTATCAAAAAGAAAAAAAATACTTCCATTTCTCTAGGCTCTACACAAAGATGGTGATATAAATTTCTTACATCAACTGAAAATGATTCATAATCATTTTCTTATTTGTACCTCCAGGCACTGAAGAAGATAAACTCTCTTTTGGAGTCACAGATTTAGAAAAATACATATTATGAAATTTTAAATGTTCAGATGTGTGCTTTTTATATCATCTGTGGAGGAATTTTGCATCGGGGCTAAATAAGACAAGAGAGAGATTTATTATGAAATATGAGGTCCTGCCCTACAGAGGACTCAGTTTATGACTTCATAAAAATGCAATAATAACAGGACACTCCTCTTTCCCCTCCCCACACACAAACCACTGTGAGGCACACAGATGTTATAAAGCTGTATCCCAAAGGATCAGAACCTCATCATTCTTGGTGACTATTGTATCCTCTGCCCCAAGCATAGTCTCACACACAGTCAAAGCTCAGCAAATATTTGCTGAATAACAGATGATGTCATAAGCCTTCAAATGCTGCAAAGAAATGGGTAACATGCTTAGGGACCAAAGGCTGAGTCCTGGTCACATGTGTGTGTTAAGTATCACATACTTAAAAAGTTAAAAAAATAACTTTTAAAAAGCTGCATTCATTTCTAACATTTTTAAAAGAGAAAAACTCTCATAAAAATCTAGGTTTCAGTCTTAGCTTGACAAAGTTGGAGGACTCAGCAACACTGAGCCTTTATTTCCATTAAAACTGTGAACAGTTATTCTCCATTTGGAGAGGGTAGGTGCTCTATAATTTGCCCCAGAATCCACCACTTCTAATTGTTAAACACATGCCCAGCTTCACACATTTACCTTATCTGCTTAATTCTTCTCATAAACATATTGAGTTTTCAGCATTTGTTATGTAGATTTGTTTTCTTTTTATTAAAAAAATTTTTTTACATGTATTTATTTTTGAGAGACAGAGAGCACAAATGGAGGAGGGACAGAAGAGAAGGAGACACAGAATCAGAAGCAGGCTCCAGGATCTGAGCTGTCAGCACAGAGTCCGACGCAGGGTTTGAATTCACAAACCAGGAGATATGACCCGAGCGGAAGTTGGATGCTTAACTAAATGAGCCCCCCAGGCACCCTGCTTGTTATGAAGATTTGGACACACCACTGTTTATAGAGATTTATGGACAAGGTGGGATGGTAGTGGGGGTTAGAACTAACAAATTCTTTCAAAATAATTTCCATTATAAGAAAATGCTATTTGTCAAGAATTAGAGCTGTTATGTATTCTATACTAACTACTTGGCATGAAATCTATGTTTCATACTTTACAATAATCTAGGTAGGAGTTCTAATTGTTGCTTCATTCTGTAGCTTCAAAACCACCATGTTGCTCCAAGGCATAGTGAGTAGCAGGCAGAATAGAACTAGAAGCTTACAGTTGAACTCATAACCATTTCACCATGATTTAAACCACCTTGTCAGCCTCTTGAGAGCAGGAAGAAATCATTCCTGGTGACCCTATGGTGATTCAAATTCATTCTTTGTGGTTTAGTTTAAGTATAATGGAAAGACTAGACAAATTCACAGCAACTTTAAAACTTACTAGCTCTGTGACCTTGAGAATGACATTTAACTCCTTGTTTACTCCTATGTTCAGTTGTGATAGTAATATTACCCTTACTAGTTCTCACAGGGGTTTAAAAAATGTGGATAAAACTTGTACAAAACTCTTAATACATAGTTAATATTCAATCTGTGGTCACTGATGAATATAAGTCAGATGTATATTTTAGACTTAGAAAAGCAAACAAGGACCCCCGATGAAAGAAATACAATGATGGGTATTTTTCCCAGATGAAATGGTTGGGGAGTTGTGGAGTAAAAGAAGGATCATGGACAGTGAGGAAACACCCAAGCTTCAATGATTTGTCAGGGATGCAAATACGATGTTGACTCCAAACTCCAAATTAGAGGCCCAGGGATGACTAGAAGAAGCTAATAAAAGTGGAACAATGCCAAGAAACCTAAAGCCTGGTACCTTTACCCTTTTTGTTTTTCCAAATATGCAAATCATTGCCCTCAAGGCATCCTGCCATGTGTCACCTAAGAGGCATTTAGCTTCCAGTTAGACAACTTTCATCAAATAGGTACTGAGCATAGAGTCTACACCAGGCACTGAGTTAAGTGGTGAAGGTTCCTTAATGAACAAGACAGAGTACGGAACCTCCCTCCACTTGCTCACTGTCAGAGCTTATATGGTGGGAGAAGAGATCAAGGTAACAGTGAATTACAGTGTAAGTAAATTACTTCACAGATTAAGTAAAAGCATCATCTGAGCAAAGGAAAAGAACAAAGTCAAAGAAGCTTTCTTAGACACAATGAATTTTTGGAGGGAAGAGGGATGGACCACGGGAAGTGAGACAATACCAGGCTTCATTGACCTAAGGACAGAGTACAATAATGAAAGATGAAAAAGTGCCCCAGAGAAAACTGGGGCATGTGCAAATACTTACAGACGAGAGAGATCATAGTTTGTTTGAGGGTTTAAGAAGTGAAACTATAAGGACAAGAAAAAGAATCCAGGACTCTTTAAGCAAGAAACAGCTCAAGAAAGACTTTAGGAACTATATTCAAGTGTTTGGAATTTATTCTTACAACTGTAGAGAATCACTGAGGTTTTTAAGAAATGTACACCTGAAGAGTAACACTCTGACTTCCAAGTGGCAAGATAATTGGAAGATTATGGGGAGAAAAGATCAAAGGCAAGAAACCAACTTGTCAACACTTGCAGTAACCTTTTGATACAACCTACTCAGCCCCCTTTACAGTTTCTGTAGCAGATACTTAGATATGCTGCCCAGAACCCCCTTTAATGAAGAACTTTTTGTCCCAGCTGCTGGGAGTACTGTCAGCAAACATCAGTTGTCAGCCCCATCAGTCATGATCTGAGCTGCCTGGCCCTACATTATGCCGTCCAGGTCACCCGAAGACCTGAAGCAATGACTATTTGCTGTGTGTTAATAGGAAGCCCTGGACATCTGTGCCCAACACATAATAATGTTGGGGTACCATTCTAGATCCAGAGCTCCACTCCATGTTGGGTCATCTGAGGAAATATTTGGGCCATCATCACAATTCAACTTCTCATTCAATTATGTATCCTTACCCATTTTTACAGATTTGACTCCAAGAAACTTTTTACAAAAAAAGTCCTGCACAGGACACTTAAAAGTCTAAATCTGCTTTCTGGAGAACTCAATCTTTGACAGTCTCCACATTATACACAGTGGCTTAAACAGGTCTACCATTCCAATGCTAACTCCATATGGGCAATATTTTATCATTTTCCTAACTTTACAACATTAAGACCTTTGTCTTCAATTTGTTTTCCTTTGTTACTGTTTACAAATACCAAAGACTATATTAAAGTCATTTGCGATTAGCCCTATATGTAACTTGTGTAAGTAACTTGCTTACTCGGAATAAACTAATTCCAATTCATGTAGTGAGATGACAGAGCCATGAATCTCTACAGTAATATTCTGTTTCTGCATTTAATGACCTATTTCCCTGAACCTCTAGAAACTTATGAGTGGAATCTCTGCTTCAAGAGATCACTCAACTGTACTGGCCTAAAAACTCAAGGTCCTGGGTGGATGAATTTTCTTTTGACAGATATGTTGAGAAGTCTGCTGTCCAAACAACAAATATGTTATTCATTCCATGAGAGAAGAAAATCTATCAGAGCTTTCCAAACGTTTTGCTAAGAATGAGTAACCGGGAAGTTTAGATATTGATCTCCTCAGCTTCTGGGCTGGTTGCCTGTCCTGGGCTGGTTCTCTTGGCGGTGGGCAACCTCATCCCTTTTGCCTGACATGTCATACTGAAGGAGAAACATCTATAAAACCCTGGAATACAGAGCAGCAAACTGTAAACTATACACACGAAAGAGAAGTATTTAGTTGAACTCTAATATATACAGCCCTCCAAAAAAAAAAAAGATTTTTAAAAATGCTTATTTATTTATTTTGAGACAAAGAGAGAAAGCGTGAGAGGGGAGAGTCAGGGAGAGAGGGAGAGGGAGAATCCCAAGCAGGCTGTGTGCTGACAGCACAGATCTCATGCATCATGAGATCATGACCTGGGCCAATATCAAGAATCATGGGCTTAACCGACTGAATCTCCAGGCACCACCCCCCAAATTATTTCTCAATTTCTATTATATGAGCTTATTTTACAATTATTTTATTATGAAAGCTCAATTCTCAAACTCAGCAATTAGGAAGAAGGAGGAGGAGGAGGAAAAGGAGGAGGAGGAGGAAGAAAAAGCATACTAATCTAATTTATTCTAATTAAATGAGTAGTTAAAAGTCAGTGCTACCCACTTTGTGGTGTTTCCTAAATATATTTGACCATGGAACCCTTTTTCAGTGACCCACTGGTGAATAATGGTTGAAGTGAAGTCTGTTTTGCTCCAAATAAAATAAAACTAAAAGAAGTTGTTTGCTGATTTGATGGCCTAAGTGTGATAGAGTACAGAATAGGAAGTACCCCCAGGATGTGAATAAAAGTGACGTATGTCAGGATAGAAATAAATGATTCAATCACTGTTGTATAGAATTTTAAAGCTGGAAGAATTCTTTAGAGATTGTAAGATATAAGCACATCATTTTTTCAAAGTGAAAACTGAAACTCAGAATGAAAACAAAGACTTATTTGTGTTCACATAGGAAACTGATAGAAGAACCAACCACATTTGTTTCATGAATGAACAAGTAAATGAAGGAGTAAATAATTCCATTTAAAAATGATATTTTGTTAAGAAAAAGAGAATGAGATCATTTATGAGTCTTTGACCAAAGTTAATTAGGAACTAGTAATTGCTTATAATAGGAAAAACATCTGACAAGAAAAAGTCTTACTAAAAACCTTCCAAGGAGATTTCTAGAACAAAGAACATGATATTCATTACTGGATGAAGTCCATGAGGCCAGAATGCAAATGACAGCAGAGAGGATCATTCTTAAAAATATATACACAGGATGGTATGTATTTTAATGCTATGCTATTTACTGTTATATTAATAGGTTATATATTTTATTATTGCTTTCATATACTTACATTATCAAATATATAATCCAGTATTTTACATACTTCATTTCAAATTATACGTTTAAAAGAATGTCACATGCAGCAAAATAAGAACACAATAAAACCTGTGTGCCATAATTAACTCTTAAATTTGGCCATATTTATAGTAACACTCTAAGTATGCTTGAATCTGACATGTATTTGTATGACATGAATATTTTCTTCCAGTTTGAGTTTGCCTTTTCATTTCTTTTTTGGTGTCTTTTGAAGAGTTAAAATCTTAGATTGTGATTAAATAAAATTCATCAGTCTTTCTTTTATGGTTCATGTTTTTAGGTCCTCTCCAAAAGATCCTTGCCTACTCCAAGGTCACAAGGATACTCTTCCATGTTTAGTTCTAGAAGCTTTATATTTTCAACTGTTATGTTTGTATGTATGATCTATCTCAAGCTGATTTGTGTCTAGTGTGTGGTAAGAGTTAAGATTGCTGGACTGCCATTTGTAGAAAAGTGATGTCTTTTCCCCATTAAGTTTCATTGGCATCTTTGTCAAAATTAAATTGCCTGTATATTTTAGGATCATGTTCAAGACTCTGTCTTATCTATCAATATGAATATCCATACATCAGAACCATAGTATCTTGGTTATAATTTAATAACACATCTTGAAAACAGGGAATTTTGAAAGAACTCAGCTTTGTTCTTTTTTTCCTTCAGTCTTTTTTTCAAGTTAATCTAGGTTATTGCATTTTCAAATGATTTCAGAATCAGATTGTCAATTTCCACCAAAAACTAAGATGGACATTTTTATTGAGATGGCACTGATTTAATAGATCAACTTGAAGACAATTTATATCTTTAAAAGTTTGGATTTTCCAATTTTCAAATATGATACATATTTCTTCATTTAAGTAGGTCTTCTTCTAATAATTTTTCATTTAAATTTCATCTTTCTGGGGGCAGCTGGGTGGCTCAGTCAGTTGAGAGGCTAACTTGATTTAGGCTCAGGTGATGATGATCTCATAATTCATGAGATTCTCTTTCTCCTTCTCTCTCTCTTCTCTTCCCCTATTCGTGTGCACACACACACTCACTCTCTTAAAATAAATAAAATAAACTCTAAAATGATGATGATGATGATGATGATGATGATGATGATGTTGATAAAATTCCTGTCTCTGGAGACCCACATTTTGACCCTTGCTCTCCTTTCATCTGCATCTGTTATATAGTTTAATATCCTTCTATTTTTTTTACCTTTCCGAGTATCTTCATTTTAAGAATACTTTTCAATGCACACACAGGATTAGAGTTTGTATTGTGAACCAATATGATTTTTTAACTGTAATAGATGAATTACACCTATTTATATTTACTAATATAAAAAATAAGATTGGTCTCAATCTGTCTTTTGAAAATATTGTATTGACATATTCAAGCCATCAATAGAATTAGCTTTTGAATCTACTTTTCACTTCATTTGATCACTTCATTTCATTCTTGAAGGTATGATGTTTGTTTTAATAATACCTGTTATAAAGATACCTTTATATAATACCACTAGTGCCCTCTTTTGGGGGGCTTCTTGTCTACAGTCCTCTACTCTGATACTGAAATTATGTAACTCTAGCACAGGATCTGATTTGAGTAAGTAATATCTAAAAAACTAGTTAAAAACTACAAAACTGCTACAATGATCACACTTTTCATATACTTTTCTATTCCTCTCCAACTTTTGATAGTTCTACTTTATCTACATTGTCAGAACACGCCATTCTAAAGAAGAGTTAGCTCTAGAGATAAAAATATATTTAGCATTTACCACCAGAATGTAGTGAGTTCCTAATGACTGTTAGTAGTATACTACAACTTTTATTTTAGTTAACATTCTCTCACACTTATTTTTCCTACTTATCAACCATTCCAAGATGTCATTTTTATAACTGAACTGTGCAAAATTATTAGTATTTTCCGTAATTTATTTCTGTGACCTTATATTATTAAACCATTGGATTTGCAGTCATATCATATAGATCCACATCCCTGGCACATGGTAAACAGTATGGTATGATGGAAGGGGCAGTGTACCACCTCTACACCTTGACTCTGCCATTACTAGCTAGAGAACTATGGGCAAATTAATGCAATTCCATGAGCCTTAGTTTTCTCACCTGTAATGAGGATTACTAACATATACCTCAGAATGGTTGCAAAGACACTAGTGTGCATTAAATAGCTATTCATAAGTTACACAAATTATTTTGTATTAGTGTTATTTTGAATTAGTCAAAAAAAGTCTTGAAAGAGGAGAAAGAACAAATTGGATTCAGTTTCAATAACTAAGAATCTATTAAGTACAAACTATTGTTCTGAATATATTTAAGAACTATGTGAATATGTGGTAACTCTATCCACAGATCCCTCCTTTCAGAGTAGAGGTCCCAAAGATCAAGAGGTTGCTAAGGTAAGCTAATCAATTAGTTATTTCTTCAAGCTGATCACCAGTTTGTTATTGTTTGTCTACTTGACATAGTACAAAGCCATTGTTGTGAACTTGGGTCAACACTATTAAGACCTTGGCATTTTGTGAACACGATACAAATGCCCCTCTCCCCATCCGATTTTTCAAACTCTAGGATCACAGGGAACATCGGAAATAGCTCACTCTTGGAACAATGAAATTATAGATTTAAGCCAGTTCTGTCACTAACTAGTAATGTCAACTAGGAGTGTTACTTTCCCTTTCTGAGCTTCAGAAATGGACAAGAATAATATAAATTCTCATCACGTTGTCAGAATTAACTAATACTGGTAAAGCATCCCTAACAATAGGAAAAATATGTTACGTTTAGTTTTAGACTGAGTGCTCAAAGGTTATTTCTGATGCTTACCTAATAGAAATGGTGAAATCAACACTACAACCTTAACTTAACCACATTATCTTGATAAAACTGCAAGCCCGAAGACAAATAGGGATACTCAAATTGTGTGGCAATGCTTCATTTAAGGTCATCATCCAGAACATTCAGAATCTTACATTACTTTTATAACTAGATAACTAGAAATAACTAGAAAGTAAGCACGTTTAAGTTCTCATGGCGAACTCATGGTCCCCTGAGTCACATCTGTAAACCCTAGGCTGGGAATCACAGGTTTACTTCATCTTTCTTTGTCTCCCCAGCAACATGAGAAATGTGACAGCCACAATTGGGCAGCCATCTGTGAGCCTGATGGAAAGCACTGTGTGGTCTGCTACATCTTTATATGGAAACATTAATTAATAGAATTCACTCTGGGTTCACCAACATTTAATTAACTGGATTAAATGAATTTCTACTGATTATGAAACGTATGACAGCACCAATTTAAAGGGACTACTTTACTGTTACAATTATAAAGGCTCCATTTCATGATGATGGCTGTCTCCTAAAACCCCAAAGATGTAGTCAGGGACAAGTGAGTCCGTTAGAAATGATCTCCATGGTCGCATGTTTTTTTATTTCTTCTGAAGCACTCAAGATGCCTCTGTAGAGGCTACATCATCATGCTGAGTGACGATCATCAGGGGGTGATGGAATTGGAGCAACTGATATGCTGCTTCATTGTCACCTTCCTAATTTGGCTTCTATTTAGAAATATGCAGGTGAAGGGACATTTTCCCCTAAACACTTCTCCTGAAGTTGGTGTATTTTCTGATTAAAAAAATAAAGCAGTCTTTTTGTAGAAAACTGGCAGAATACAGTGAAAAGAACAAAAGAACTAAAAATAACACATAATGGCTAACATATACTGAGCACTTAATCCATGCCAAGTGGAGTCCTAAGGCTTTGTTTTCAAATTTTTATGAATCAAATTCTCACAACATTCCTATGGAAGTGTTTTTATTATTCACCTTGCATAGTTAAGAAAGTAAAGTTGTGATAGGTAAAATAACCTGTCCAAAATAACACACAAAAAAATTACTCATAATTCTACTTTCCAAAGATAAGAACTCTCAATATTTTAATAGTTTCCTCCATTCATGTATCTTTTCTGTCGTGACTAGTTGGCAAGTTGAATAATTTATTTCTGTTCATTTTACAGCAAAACTTTGAAATGAGATTTAATAGTTCCTACTATGGAGAAAACAAAACTGTGACTCAGTTTAATTAATATGCTCAGAGTAATACAAGTACTAAGTGTTAGAGCCCAGAATTTAACCCATGTACCTCTGACACTAAAACATACAGCCTTTCCAATATATATCACTGCCCTATTTTTGCAATATTAAAGTTACATCAGTGCTAAGACTTAAGTCTTATGCTTACAAACATCGAGACTATATTCTGTTCATTAGATCACTCCCAATGATTCACAGTGTGTGAGGTCAAACTAGGTCTACCACCATGGGACACATTCCCCCCCCACCCCCACACACACACATATAGTAGAGAAAAGACATCAAATAAAGAAGGGTATTATTCTCATCTTAAAATTACAACCATGAATTCTGGAATTTTGTTGACAAGTTGTTTATTTAGTATTATTCATCTCATTTGCTTTGAAAGAAATCATCTTCAGTGCTCCCACTGAACACCACATTTTAGCTGGAAAACTCCTTTTAGAAAAATTTGGCCACGTGTTTTAAGAGCCTTAAGAATCTTCTGTTTAGAAAAAGTCTTTCATTTTTTTAAAAAAATATTGAAATCAAAGTTAATATGCAGTATAATATTGGTTTTAGGAGTAGAACCCAGTGATTAATCACTTACCTATAACATCCAGTGCTCATCCAGACAAGTGTCCTCCTTAATGTCCATCACCCATTTAGCCCATCACCCCACCCAACACCCCTTCAGCAAACCTCCAATTTGTTCTCTGTATTTAACAGTCGCTTATGGTTTGCCTCCTGCTCTGTTTTTATTTTATTTTTTCTTCCCTTCCCCTATGTTCATCTGATTCATTTCTTAAATTCCACATATGAGTGAAATCATATTTGTCTTTTCTGACTGACTGACTTCGCTTAGCATACTACACGCTAGTTCCATCCACATTGTTGCAATGGCACGATTTCATTCTTTTTTTTTATCACTGAGTAATATTCCATGGTATGTATATGTGTGTATATATATACCTGTATATATATGTATGCATATATATATGCATATATATCTATATATATGTATGTATGTATGTATACATACATATACACAGATATATATATGTATATATATATATATACACACACCACATCCTTTATCCATTTATCAGTTGATGGACATTTGGGCTCTTTCCATAATTTGACTAATGTGGATAGCACTGCTATAAACAATGGGGTACATGTGCTCCTTCTAATCAGTATTTCTGTATCCTTTGAATAAATACTTAGTAATGCAATTGCTGTGTTGTAGGGTAGACTCCACTAAAAAACTGCTAGAACTGATACATGAATTCAGCAAAGTCACAGGATATAAAATCAATAGACAGAAATTGATTGCATTTATATATACCAATAATGAAGCAACAGAAAGAGAAACCAAGGAATCAATCCCATTTCTAATTGCACTAAAAACCATAAGATATCTAAAAGTAAACCTAACCAAAGAAGTAATAGATCTATGCACTGAAAACTATAGGAAGCTTATGAAAGAAATTCAAGACACAGAGAAACTGAAAAACATCCCATTCTCATGGATTGGAAGAACAAATACTGTTAAAATGTCAATACTACCCAAAGCAATCTACATATTCAATGCAATCCCTATCAAAATCACACCAGCATTCTTCACAGAGCTGGAACAAACAATTGTAAAATTTATAGGGAACCAGACAACACCCTGAATAACCAAAGTAATGTTGAAAAGATAACCAAAGCTGGAGGAATCACAGTTCTGGACTTTAAGCTGTAATACAAAGGTGTAATCATCAAGACAGTATGGTACAGACACATAGATCAGTGGAACAGCATAGAGAGAACCCAGAAATGGAGCCACAAATGTATGGCCAACTAATTTTCAACAAAGCAGTGAAGACTACTCCAAAAAGATAGCCTCTTTAGCAAATCGTTCTGGGAAACTAGACAGAAAAATGAAACTGAACCACTTTCTTATATCATACACAAAAATAGATTCAAAATGGATGAAAAGCCTAATTGTGAGATAGGAAACCATCAAAATTCTACAGGAAAAAACAGTCAGCAACCTCTTTGACCTTAGCCACGAAACTTTGTACTAGACATGCCTCTGGAGGCAAGACAAACTAAAGCAAAAATGAACTACTGGGACCTCAACAAGATAAAAAGCTTCTGCATGGTGAAGGAAACAATTAACAAAACTAAAAGGCAATTGAGAGAATGGGTGAAGATAGTTACAAATGACATATCAGACAAAGGGTTAGAATCCAAAAATCTATAATGAACTTCTCAAACTTAACATTCAGAAAACAAACAGTCCAGTGAAGAAATGAGAAGACATGAACAGATACTTTTCCAAAGAGGTCATCCAGACAGCTAACAGACACATGAAAAGATGCTCAACATCACTCATCATCAGGGAAATGCTAATCAAAATCATGATGAGATACCACCTCACACCCATCAGAATGGCTAAAATGAACAACCAGGAAACAAGAGATGTTAGTGAGGATGTGGAGAAAGGGGAGCACTTTTGCACTGTTGGTGGGAATGCAAACTGGTGAAGCCATTCTGGGTAACAGTATGGAGGTTCCTTAAAAAATTAAAAAAAAGGATAATTTCTGGGTCAGCTGGGTGGCTCATTTAAGCGTCCAACTTTGGCTCAGGTCATGATCTCGCAGTTTGTGGGTTCAAGCCTTGTATCAGGCTTTGTGTTGACAGCTCAGAGCTTGGATCCCGCTTAAGATTCTGTCTCTCTCTCTCTCTCTGCACCTACCCCACTTGTGCTCTGTGTCTCTTTCAAAAATAAACATTAAAAAATTTTTAATAAAATAAAAAAGCATCTTTTCTTAATTTTTGTTGCAGTTACACATGTTATTTAGTTCTTCACAGCTCAAGTCATAAGTACATACACTTCATTCTGCTTCTTAAATTCATATTACAATGACTTGATGAGTATCTCTCAATATTACTTAAAAGTTTTGTAACAAAGTCTTTCAGTATTGTAAAATTGTGTAATATAGTACAACACCTGACATACTAAAGACAATAGATATCCAGAAAACATTTTTGAGTAAATAAATGAATATGAAACTACTAATAATTAATTCATAGAATTTTAATCTGTAACTATGATAAAAGACACTGTCATGAACGATGGCAGATTGAATGCATACAACTATTTCTACATTTGGAAATTTCCCTGAAAATGATAGTAAAGGGATTTTTGTGGCATAAATAGAGACCAAAAGGATAAAGAGAATAATACGAGAGATGATAGGAATAAACTTTGGGAAGTAGGAAAGCAAAAGGATGAGTAGCAGTTGAATTAATGTATATGCAAAAGTTAAAAAAGCTGACAGTAGGAAAAATGGAAAAGCAAACCAATCCACAATGTAGACTTCACCCAAGATTCAGAAAATGGTGGCACCAGGTACCTCTGCACATAGACGTGAAGATGCTACTAAAGACATAATGGTCGGTTTGAAGATTCAACTGTGTATTTCCAGATGACTGCCCTTTCCTCTCTAACCAAAGATCGTATAGTAATTCTCTGGAGTGGGAAAACAGGGAGTCTTTGGGCTAAATGGGTATTAGGGTGATGTACTATAATGAACACAGGAGTTAGTCACTTGTAGAGAACTCAGGAGAAACGTCCATTACTGGGAAAGAGGAAAGGAATGTATTTGTGGGCTCATTCTCTTCCCTTGTCTTTCATTGGTCAAGACAATACAGTTCCCTGGCCTCTGGTCCTGTTTTGTTAAAAGGATTGCCAAGCACGCGCGCGCGCACACACACACAAACACACACACACACACACAAATAATGTATTATAAGCCATGGGCACCTCTGTCACTTAGTCCTGGCATAGAGCGTCCCTGAACCCTAAACAGTTGCTCTTGTAGCTAACACTACACAGGTTGCAGGGAAATACTTCTCTGCAACTCTTACCCTGTTTATTATCTCTATGCAGAAGCCCATGGTGGGCTACCACTGATGCAAAGAAGGATACAATGCAGAGTATGACATAATTTATCAGTAGACCCACTTAGGTTACACAGAGAATGTAAGGAATCACTCTTCTAAGACAGCAAGAGTGAAATAGACTGACTCTTACATGACAAATAATTATTTCCTGGATATACTAAGCATGCATTTTCTTTGGGTGCCCATTCTGCATTCCATAGGTACCCAAAAATTAGTACAGCACTTACAAGATTAATACACAGCAGTTAAAAGGCATTTTGCAACAGTAAACAATATAACTTTTAAATTTGTGCAAACTCCATGTAGATCTGAATGTAATACATATGAAATGTGTAGCTGACTGTTTACCTTGGCATCTAGATGAAGTTTGAGCCCTTCCATTGAGAATAGCTTTGTTTAATAAAAATATTTAATGATTTAAAGAACAAACATGGTTTCTAGAAGGGAAATAGGCAGGGAGAAGGGTGAAATAGGTGAAGGGGATAAAAACTTATCATGATGAACACATGAATAATGAATAGAATTGCTGAATCACTGTATTGTACACCTGAAACTAATAAAACACTGTATGTTCAATATATATGAATAAAAAAAATTTTTAAGTAAAATTTAAAAATTTAATCAATGTTTAATGACATAAATATTTAAGACAAGTAAATTTGCTTTAATATTGATATTGATTTGTATTTTGTTTTTAATTTTAATATAAAAATATAAAATGTATAGTATTTCTTTCAAAGAAAATAACTTTCTAAAACATAAGTAAAAAATAATTTTATCTCTTTACTTTTTTGACAAAATACACTCAAGTTGTGTATAACTGAACAAACCTTATTTTTTAACCTTTTAAAGACTCGTATCAGTTCAACTCAAGTTATATGGAACTCTTGATTATGCTAATTAGATTTCATTGAAATAAGGCAACAAGTATATTTATTAATTATATTTATCATTATTTTTAATACTAAACATCATTAATCCATCAACAAAATATCAAGATATGGTTTTTAAATTCAAAGTTTTAATATTTTATCACTGTTACTTCATATAAGTAATATATGTAATTCACATAAGTTATAAGTTCGATTCAGTTTTCAGCCTTGTCACTATAAAGGTATCCCTGTAAAGGTAGGAGATTTAACTTGTCTTATTTTTTTCCAGTTTTACTGAAATATAATCAACATACATCAGGGGTCCCTGGGTGTTTCAGTCAGTTAAGCATCTGACTCTTGATTTTGGCTCAGGTCATGACCTCATAATTGTGAGACAAAGCCCCAGTTTGAGCTCCGCACTGGGTGTGGAGCCTGCTTGGGATTCTCTCTCCCTCTCCCTGTTCCTGTTCCCTGCTCATGCACATGCACCTTCTCTGTTTCTCTCAAAAAAAAAAAAAGAAAAGAAAAGAAAAAGAAAAAGAAAATTTTTAAGAAGAAAAATTGACATACATCACTATGTAAGTTTAAGGTATACAGCACAGTGATTTGACTTACAGATATTCTGAAATGAAAACAGGTGTAAGTTTAATTACCATACACCATCTCATACAGATACAATAAAAAGAAAAATTGTTTTCCTTGTGATATGAATTCTTAGGATTTATGCTCTTATATATTAATTATATTCATTATGTAGCACATTATATTCCTAGCACTTATTTATCTTAAAACTACAAATTTGTACCTTTTGCTCACCTTCCTCCAATTCTCTTTCCCCATTCCCCATGACAAATCTGAGTTTGTTTGTTTTTTTTTAAGAGTCTACATGTGAGATCATTCAATAGTTTTTTTTTTTTTATCCTTCTTATATCACTTAGCATGATGCCCTCAAGTTTCATCCACATTGCTACAAATGACAGGATTCCATATTTTTATGGTCTCAAATACTATAAATAATGCTGCTATGAATTTGAGGGTACAGATATTTTCTCAGGTTGGTGTTTTCATTTTCTTTGGATGTATACTCGGAAGTGGAATTGCTGGATCATATGGTGGTTTTACTTTCAACTTTTTGAGGATCTTCCATACTATTTTCCACAGTAACTCTATGAATTTATAATCCTACCAAGAATACACAAGGGTTCCCTTTCTCCATATCCTCACCAGTGTTTATTATCTCTTGTCTTTTTGATCATGGCCATTCTAACATCATGAGATGAAATCTCATGGCGAATTGCATTTTATTAATGACTAGTAATGTTAAGTACTTTTTTCTGTTCCTATTGGCCATTCATATATCTTCTTTCAGAAAATTCAGGTTTGGCCTATTTTAATTGGATCATCTGCTATTATGGCGTAAAATTATGACTTCTTTATGTATACTGGTTATTAACCAGATATTATCAGATACATGGTTTGCAAATATGTTTTTCCCATTCCATAGTCTGTCTTTTCATCTTGTTAATGGTTGTTTGTTTGCCATGCAGAAGCTTTTTGGTTTGATGTAGTCCCACTTGTTTTTATTTTGTTGCTTATATGTTAGGTGTCTTATCCGAAATATATTACCAAACTCAGATCAAAGAGGTTTTTTTCCCCTATATTTTCTTCTACAAGTTTCATGGCTTCAGGTCTTACATTTAAGTCTTTAATCCATTTGAAATAAATTTTTATGAGTGGTGTAAGACAGGTATGATATAGCCAAGTTTTAATTTTATAATTGGTTAATCTGCTGTGTAACTTTTACATATTTAGACATATGGTCTTAGCACACTTCCCAAGCCTTGCATTTGTTAACAGTGAATCCAGTCAAAAATTGCCAAACAGCACTATTTTTCTTTATCTCTGTTTTTTGTCTCTTGTTGCTTAGCCTGCTTCCAGGTTACTTGAGGGGAATCCAGATCCTGTGGCCTAAGGCTCGATACCTCACCTCAGACTGAAGCAGTGTAAGGAGCTGCAGCCCCCTAGTTCTCAATGGGACAGTCCTGACTGCTAGTCCAAACCTCCCTCTGTGGCAGGTATGATGGAGGCCAGGCCAAGCCCAGTCCTCACCCTGAAGGAAGTTCAGGCTGGTAGCCTCTCTCTCAGTGTCACCAGCAGCTAAAGTAGAAGCGGCAAGTGAATTTAGAAAGACATTTGAATGGAGTCTCATATACTTGCTAAAGATGCTCTGCTACTCAAGGAAACAGTAGCACACTGAGAGTATCAGTGTGATCTGACACCTAACATGTCAAACCTGACCCAGCCCAGCCCATCCAGAAGCACATGAAATGGAGTAACATATCTACCAATCCTCTGTATGAGACATTCTTACTCACTTGACCTCCACCCACACCCACCACAAGTGCACATTAACTCCACTGGGGATATGGTCATTGAAAGTCCTAGGTTTTATCAGTTCAGGGTAGAGCCCTCTGGTTGGGATGAGAGATGACCTGATAGTTGTACCCCACAGTAGCTCATGTGCCCTCAGCAGAGAACCCGAGTCATAGAAACAAAACCATCAGAACCAGCAGGGACATCAGGGCAGGAAAAGAAGAGGGGTGAAATTTGCTCAGATCCTACTTGCTTTTGGCATCTTTTCCCAAAACCACAAGAAAGAGCCTTGACCAGAACCCCTATGCATATTCATTTACCAGGCCTCCTGGCTGGGGTGGTCTGAGTTCCACGTCCTCAGGCCTGTGTGTTTAACAATTTCCCTTAACCATTCCTTGCTCTAGCACTCTCTGTGTGTGCTCCATCTAATTAAAGTGAGAAGTGCAGCACAGTGAAAGATGGGTCTTTTAAAGGGGGGAGGCAGTAATAAACTCTCATAAAAGCCACCACTAACTACTCCACCAAAGAGGCGTGAGCCATTATCAGACCAAGAGGGCATGAGGTGCCTCATGATGACTGATGGCCCCTTGCCTATCTTAGCCATTATTCTTGGAGACAAGTGTAGAACTCGAATGCCCAGGGGTTCTAGGATATGTACATATATATCTTGTCTGTATGGATGGGTCCATGATTTAGTGCTAACAAACATATCTCTAGGAGGAAAATAGATGTACTAATCGACAAAGATTTAAGCTGCAGAAAGAATCATCAATCTCCCCTGTTGTAATGGTCACTTTGCCTTCCTTTTTTGTAATGTGATTTTTTAAAGATTTTTTTATTGCTTACTTTTAAGTTTTCACACATTATAATTCCAAGTTGAATTTCTTCTAAGTATCTTGCAGGCTACTGCAAGCACGCTGATTCAAGAGTGTTCTCAGAAATTAATGGTAATTATTCTGTCACTGTGTAGATCTATGTATCTACTTATCTACCTACATAAATAAACAGATGGTAGGTGGGTAGGTAGATATAAATAGAAATAATAGATCTGTAGATACAGACATTTTTAATTAAGAAGTTGAAAGGTATTCCTTTATCTAAGACAATGCAGGTTTTCAGCCTGTATTTATTGAGCATTTAATAGTTTCAGGACTCCTAGCTGAGCCTCAGCATGGATTGGGTCTGATATACAGCTTCTATAAGGAATTAGAATCTGGAGGCAACTAAGGATTCAAATAGGATATGAACATCTTACAAAAGGCATGGGTCTTTTTTACAAAGCTGCTTTCACAAAGCCATGTTGACCACACTGGTATTTTGAGGTCATCATTTTTTTTTCCTTGTCTAAATTAAGAGGCAGAATTCATTTCCTGGATTCCATTCAGAGGATGGAGTAGGGTCAAGGGCAGGGATGAAGTAAGGGTCTGAGATCCCTTTTGTACACAAAACTGGTTTATTAGACATTGTTCTTACATTGGGACATATTAAATATCCCTAACCTCAAAGTGCTCGTGTCAAATAATAGAGCTTAATTAACTGCATTTAAATGTAGTATTTGATGCTTTCAGGCTTCATCTCTCCTATGAATTTTTAAGCAAACATTAAGAAAATGTGTAAGAATTAATACACACAAAGAATATTAGCAGACATTGGCATTCCTGTACCTCAGAAGAGAAAGGGCATTATTTCAGAACAGGGTATTCCAAGCAGAGTTTATGGGAGGTGACATCCAAATTAGATCTGAAGGATGAACGAGAGAAATGACATGAGCAAAGGCACACAGGCTTGTGTGAGGGACCATGATGAGGTGTCCATGTTAGGGAGGAGCCAAAATTAAGGACAGAGAAAAAATCGTGCAAGATTGCACAAGGTAGATTACTAAAGAATTAGAGCTTTGTCCTGCTGACAGAAAGGATCCGTTGCAACTTTGAGAACCAGTAGCAGTGAATGTTTTAAGGTGTGCTGACAGCGGTATGAGATGGGCCTAACAAAGCAATCAAAAACTATCATTGATCTGGTTCTATGCTCACTAGTACAATAGCTAATATTGATTGAGTTCTTAACAGGCCTAATACAGTGCTCAGTCCTCCTATCTCATTTAAGTTGTACAACTACACTATGAACTTCACATTTTACAACTCGGGGGACAAATAAAAGGTTTAGTATCTTGCCCAAATTACAAGAGCGATTGGATCAAGGATGGAACTCAAAGCAGTGAGACTCAAATGACCATGCTCTTAAGCACAAAGCCATCTTGCTTCCTTCAATCAGCCATGTTAAAAAATGGCTACCCTGGGGCGCCTGGGTGACTCCGTTGGTTGAGCATCTTACTTCAGCTCAGATTATGATCTCACAGTTTGTGAGTTCTAGCCCTATATTGGGCTCTCTGGTGTCAACGTGGATTCGCTTAAGAACTTCTGTCCCAATTTCTCTGCCCTTCCCCCATTTGCACGCACATGCTCGCTCGCTCTCTCTCTCTCTCTCTCTCTCAACAATAAACATTAAAACCAATTTTTTTAATGACTACCCTTGTAGCTTTCCTAAAGAGAAAGGCTAGGCTAGCCAGCCAACTGGAACAGTGTCTTTTTGACAATGGTATGATAATACTTTGTTTCTCATAACCCCACCGTCGCAGGATGGATTAATAAACAGTTCAAATCACAGCTCAATATCTTATTACTTACATGACCTTTAATTAGTTATTCAATCCCTCTCTGCCTTAGCACATTTATCTGAAAAATGGAGAGAATAGAATCTTGCTGGGGCGCCTGGGTGGCTCAGTTGGTTAAGTGTCCAACTTTGGCTCAGGTCATGATCTCACTGTGGGTTCGAGCCCGCATCAGGCTCTGTACTGACAGCTCAGAACCTGAAGCCTGCTTCAGATACTGTATCTTCCTCTCTCTCTGCCCCTTCCCCATTGTGTTCTGTCTCTCCTCTCTCTGAAAAATAAATAAATACAAAAAATTTAAAAACCAGAATCCTGCTTTGGGGCTTGCTGTAAGTATGGGAACACATATAAAGCATTTAGAAGAGTGTCTGGCACACAGCATTTAATAAGTGTCTGCAACTATCATTTCTTTGGTGCCAATTTAATCAACTAGAAATTCAGTTTTAAATTGACTTCCTATGCAGTTTGGGTAGAGGGCAAGACTGTGATGACTCTACTTAGTTTGTTTGACATTTATATTTTTCATTAAAATATCAACTCTACATTTGGAGGGATAACAATAATCTACACTGTGGAAATTTTGCCAAAGAAAATGCCACTTTGGGCAGTCTTTTGGAACAGACAGTTGCTCCTACCCAAGTGACAATCACGTGTGATTCCAAGGACCTACTTGAAACTATGAAAATGGTCATGATTTACATTAATGGACCAATAAATGCTTAACTACAGAGGAGATAGATATTCTGTAAAACTGAATTCAAACTATCTTTTTGTTCATTATATTGGGCCTCCTCTTCCTTCTGTTCCTTCTAGTTCCACCAGTTACGTTTCCTGACCCCACCCAAAGGCTGCATTCATCTTGATATTTTCTGACAATATTCCATTATTCATCCCTGTCTCGTAGGTGGTTTCCAATAGTAGTTATGTCAAAATACATCTTTATAAATTTTGTATCACTCTCCATGACTACCCAGTAACTTTTTCTCTGTATCAACTAAGAAGAGAGGGAGGTGAATGCTTTTTTCCTCTCCCTATCTCTTTTCTCCAAACTCTCTCTAAATAAATGTTCCAACCCTCCCTTGAATACTTTTCTATGACAAGCCTGAACATTCTGCTTCTGATCTCCATGCCAACCCCCTTCCTTCCTCATCGCCAGTAGTCTCTTAGTTAGGCTCTAACTTCTTCTTCTCAATTTAATTCATCTGTCACTGGGAACAGCTCAAATGAAGAAGTCAAAATGGGCTAGATCTATGAGGCATTAACAAATTAATGCTGAAATCTCAGGGGCTTTTAGAAAAAAAAGTTTATTACTCATTGACTCTATGTCCAAAGAGCGTGTGGCAGGAGTTCAGCTCTCCCTGGTTTATCAGGGACCTATGCTGACAGAGTTTACAGCATCTGATAACGTCACTCTCTCATACATGGTTTCAGGAGTTCACCAGCACCAGAGAAGAGAGGAGTAGAGTGGTACCAGGGCTGCTTCCTAGCAGGCAAGTGTGGTAGCATGGCCTCCAACTCACCCACCCATTCCACACTTAGAAGAGCTTATGTTGGGTTTATGCTCTACTGTTGCTGTCTTGAAATTCATCATCGTCTAACAAAAGGCTTCACATTTTCATTGTGCACTGGGCCCAAAAAATTAAGGAGTCAATCCAGAAGGTTGCAGAGGAACTCTTCTAGCCATGCCTTCTCTCCACCGATCTACCCCACTGGCCAATATTCTGGCCATGGATGGCCTTGAGTTTTGCAAAGGTGGCTGGCGACTGTAGTTTTTTATACATTGGTTGTGGATGAGCACTTGTTATTTTTCTTGCCACGTGAACTTCCCTAAATAATAACCCAAATTCCACAGAAAGCTACAATGCTCGGAGTTATACTCTGATAAAGGAACAGCTCATATTTCATGCATCCAAGTATGTTTAATAATTCCTATAAACCCAAGTGCTAGATGACATGGGAGAACACGGAATGATAGGAAGTACTTGATTTCTAGAACCTTCTATTTTTGAGTAGTGTTTTTCATGCTTTAATGTACATACAGATCTCCTGAGTGAAATGGAAATTCTAACTTGAATGCTTTGAGAAGGGGCCAATGACTCTGCACATCTGACAAGCTCTGAAGTATATCCAGTGTTACCAGCCTACAGAACCACATGTCAGGCATCATGGTTCTAGGTAATACCATGAAACATACATAAAGTAACAAGAAATTAATGCAGTGTGTAATTAAAAGCACTTCTGCTAAAACCCATCCAAAAAACAAAAAAAAATTTTTTTAACTTATTCTGATTATTAAAAATATTATATTAGGGACACCTGGGTGGCTCAGTCAGTTAAGCGTCTGACTTCAGCTCAGGTAGTCTCATGGTTTGTAAGTTTGATACCCACATGGGGCTCTGTGCTGACCCCTCAGAGCCTGCTTTGGATTCTATGTCACCCTCTCTCTCTCTCTGTCCCTCTTTCTCTTGTGCTCTGTTTCTTTCTCTCTCTCAAAAATAAACATTAAAAAATATATGAGGCTTTTCTTGTTGGAGATATTTATCTTTTAGCAAATTTGTTTTCTTTGCATTTTCAGTATGCTTGCATGGTTCATTTGAGAGAGGAAAAAAGGGCTCTTCTTATTTGCAGGTTTATTCTTGGTCTGCTTCCATAATTGATAGTGTCAGAGAAGCATGATTAACACTCCATTTGTGAAAACTCTCTCACCTCAGATTGCACAATTTGGCAAAATCTTCTCCAGCATCTATTCTCAGACAATAGCCTCTTTGTTCCGCCCAGCCATACGACAATGGCTATTGTGGGATCCCATGAGGCAGTGTTGGCAGGCAAGAGATTGGAAGGTGGGCTTATGTGGAATAGTGGCAGGAAGGATTTATTTTCACTTCAGTAGAAGGTGGCCAGCCAACAACCTGACTACGCAGAGAAATAGTCATCTTGTTTCTGCCCCTAGAAAGTTGTAGCATCGCATTACTCGGCTAACTTCATGGTTCTAAGACTGAGAAAAGTCTAATGGTTTACCTAAGCACCATGGTAGAGTATCAAAAAATAAACAAAACTAAGAGAAGGCATCAGCACCGTGGTGGCGTGAATTATACCTTCCCCCCTCCCCTTTGATTTACAGCTAATCCAACTCCCATTACAAGAACAACATCAAAAACGTTCCTCTGTGCAGCACGCCAGGACACTTAAGGGATCTAACCATTTGTGCGTTGAGAGGCCTCGGGTGAACGGGACCCTGGAGGAGGCAGCAGAACAAGGGAAATGAGGTGGAGCTGCGGGCGGAGGCAGCGAGAGCGAGAAAGCAGTGGGCGGGGCGGCAGGGAGGCAGCAGGGCCCTCCCAGCAGGTGAGAGGGAACACCCGAGGTAAGTAGGAGTCTGCCCTACTGGCCAAGTCACTGCAGCGGGAAGGGCCAGTCGCTTTCTCAGGAGATACCGTGTGAGTCACGGAAGGGAGAGGAAAAACAAGTAGGCAGACGAAAGGAAATGAAGCGGACAGTGTCTCCTGCCATCTGTCCTAAGAGGTAAGAGGAGCAGCCACAGAGTTTGGGAGTCCTCCCAGCTGGAGGATCCCCTGTGGGGCCATGGGCACACTCAGTGTATCCAGTGCTGAGTGCATACTCACCCTACTCTGTTACTGTCATGTCCTTTTTTTTTTTTTTTTTAATATGGTGGCTCCAAAGTTTAGCTGGGAGTCGGCTCCCTTAGGAGAAACTAAAGCCTGTGTTACAGCACCATGCTCTGGAAAACAAGGCTAAGGCCACTATCAACCTGTGGAACTCTTCAAATCAAATTGAACAAATATTAGAGTATTATTTACAATAGCCAAGATACGGAAGCATTCTAAGTGTCCATTAAGTGACAGATAAGGAAGATGTGATATATGTACACACACACACACTGAAATATTACACAGTCATATAAAAGGATGAGATTGTTCCATTTATGACAACATGGATGGACCTGGAAGGTATTACACTAAGTGAAGTAAGTCAGACTCAGAAAGAAAAATTACATATAATTTCACTCATATGCAGAATGTGAAAGAACAAATGAGCAAAAAGACAAAAAGCAGAATCAGGCCCACAAATACAGAGAACAAACTGATGATTGCTAGAGGGCAGGAAAGAGGGGGGATGGAAAAAGGGAGTGAAGTGGAGTGGGAAATATAGGCTTTGAGTTATGGAATGAAGTCATAGGAATACAGAATATAATAGTCCATGATATTCTAGTAGCGTTTGATGGTGATAGATGGTAGCTACATTTGTGGTGAGCACAGCATAACATATGAAGAGATTAAATCACAATGTTGTGTATCTAAAATGAATGCAACATTGTGTGTCAATTACATTTAAATTTTAAAAAACATTTGCTTAAGGAACCAAAGTAAACAAAGCCTTCTCTAAGTAAGAAAGGTGTTCACTTCTTCAAATGTAGTGGGAGAATCACTTCTCATCAAACATCATGAAAAAAAATCTCAGTAATATGTATCAGAGAAAGAAAATGACAACTTTCCAACAACCAAACTCAAAGACATGAAATATTGTGATCTAACAAATAAAGAACTAAAAAATAGCAGTTATGAAGAAATTTAACAAGCTACAAGAAAACTCAGAAAGGTGATACATTAATTTCAGGATAAAATTAATAAGCAGAAGAAGTACTTTACCAAAAAGATTGAAATTCTACAAATGAACCAAACAAATTCTGGAGCTGAAGAAATCAGTAAGTAAGATGAAAAATGCATTAGAATGCATTGGAAGGAGAGCTGATCATATGGAAGAAAGAATTAAGCAGCTTGAGGATACATATATACAAATGGTGGAAAGGGAGAACTAAAATTTTTAAAAGGTGAAGATGGGGTGCCTGGGTGGCTCAGTCAGTTAAGTGTCCAACTTCGGCTCACGTGATGATCTCACGGTTCATGGGTTCGAGCCCCACGTCAGTCTCTGTGCTGACAGCTAGCTCAGAGCCTGGAGCCTGTCTTCGGATTCTGTGACTCCCTCTCTCTCTCTGACCCTCCCTTGCTCATGCTGTCTCTCTCTCTCAAAAATAAATAAAACATTTTTTAAAAAGGTGAAGGAACCCTATGAGAACTGCCTGACTCCATTAGAAAAACCAAGAAAAAATATAATGGGCATCCCAGAAAGAGGGGAAAGGAACAATGGGCTAGGGAGCATATTTAAAGAAATAACAGCTGAGAACTTCCCAAATCTGGGGAAGAAACTAGATAGAGAAGTCTATGAAGCTAATAGAATACCTTATTATCTGAATGCAAAAAGACCTTCCCTAAGACCTATTACGTTAAAATTGTCTAAAGTCAAGATAAAGTAACCATTTTAAAGGCAGCCAAGGGAAAATAAAACAGTAACCTATAAAGGTACCTGCATTAAGCTATCAGCAGATTTATCAGTAGAAACTCTATAGAACAGTAGAGAGTGTTATATTAGACGACATATTCGAAATACTGAAAGATGACAATGCTAGCCACTTTTTCTTCTGGGAAAATTATATCCGAAGGAGAAATAAAGGATTTCCCAGATAAACAAATATTGAGGAAGTTCACCACCCTAGATCTACCTTACAAGAAATGCTGGAATGAGCTCTTCAAGTTGAAACAAACACAAAAGTACACAAAACTCTGATTAAGGTGATCAAGAGTCAGAATTAGAATACTTTAACTCTTTTTTTTTTTAATGGTTTTTTTTAAATGTATTTCTAGGAGAGAGAGAGACAGCATGAGCAGGGGAGTGTCAGAGAGAGAGGGAGTCACAGACTGAAACAGGCTCCAGGCTCTGAGCTGGCAGTCAGCACAGAGCCCGACGCGGCGCTCGAACCCACGAACCGCGAGATCATGATCTGAGCGAAAGTCGGACGCTTAACCGACTAAGCCACCCAGGCGCCCCAGAATACTTTAACTCTTTATATGAATAGCATATTAAACTCTGGGTTGCCTGGGTGGCTTAGACAGTTAAGCACCCCATTTCAGTTCAGGTTCCTGATCTCACAGTAGGTGAGTTTAAGCCTCTCGTCAGGCTCTCTTCTGTCAGCACAGAGCCCACTTCAGATCTTCTGTCTCCTTCACTCTTTGCCCCTCCCCCACTCACGCCTGCTTGCTTGCTCTCTCTCTCTCTCCCTCTCTCTCAAAAATAAACATTCGAAAATGATAGTATATTAAACTCTTAATTATAGCATGAAAGCTAAAGGAAAAAATATTAAAAGTAACAAGAGCTACTATAATTTGGTAACAAACTCTTGCATAAAAACAAATGATTTGTGACATCAAAAATATAAAAGGGGAAGAGTAAAAGGATGGAACATTTATAGGTGAATGAAGATAAAGTGCCATCGGCAGAAAACGGGCTATTTTATCTATGAAATGCTTTAGGAAAACATGGCAACCACAAAGCAGAAATCTGCTGTAGCAGAGACAAAAACATTGAAGAAGAAGAAAAAAAAGGAGACTGAGCAAATCACCATGGAAAATCACCAGCTTAAAAAAGGTAGAAACAGAAGGAAAAAGAAACAGTGGAGAAACAAAATAACCAAAAGGCAAAAGATAAAGTGGCGTTAGTAAATCTTGACATGTTAATAATTGACCTAAACATAAGTGGATTGAACTCACCCATAAAAAGGCACAATAGCTGTATAAATAGAAAACAAGACTCAAATGTATTCCCTCTACAAGAGACTCATTTGAGCCCTAAAGACATACCTCAGCTCAAAGTGAAATGATGGAAGATGATATTTCAAGCAAATGGGAAAGAAAAGAGGGCTGTGTAGCCACACTTCCATTAGATGAAATAGACTTGAAGACAAAAAGAGTACAAGAAACAAAAAGGTCATAATATAATGGTAAAGGGATCAGTACATGAAGAATATATAATAATTGTAAATATATACACTGCCGACAGTCAAGCAACAAAATACATTTAGCAATTAAAAACAGATTCTAAGTGGGACACCTGGGTGGCTTAGTCAGTTGAGCATCTGACTTCAGGTCAGGTCATGATCTCACGGTTCCTAAGTTTGAGCCCTGTATCTGGCTATGTGCTGACAGCTTGGAGCTTGGAGCCTGCTTTGATTCTGTGAGCCTGTGTCTCCCTCTCTCTGTCCCTACCCTCCCCTGCTCGTGCTCTGTCTCTGTTTCTCTCTCAAAAATAAATAAACATTAAAAAAAAAAAACATATCCTAAGAGAGAAACAGTCAATAAAATAACTGTGAGGGACTTCAATATCCTACTATCCATAACGGATAAACTGTACATGTAGAAAATCAACAAGGAATTGTTGGAACCACACTTTAGAACAAATTGACTTAACACATGTACAAAGAATGTTCTATCCAACAGCAGAATACACATTCTTCTCAAGTGTACATGAGACATTCTCGAGCATAGATTATATGAAAAGCCAAAAAACAAATCCTAGCAACTTTAGGAAGATAGAAAACTAACTTCTCTGAACACAACAGTAAAAAACTAGATATCAAAAAAAGAGTAAAATGAGAAGATCTACAGATATATGAAAACTAAACAACAACTTCTAAATGACCACTGGGTCAAAAATATCAAAAGGAAAATTAAAAAAATATTCCTTGAAACAATGAAAATGAAAATACAATGTATCAAATATTACAAGATGCATCAAAAACAGCTCTGAGAATAAATTTATAGCAATAAACATATATATTAAGAAATTATAAAGATCTCAGGGGTGCCTGGGTGGCTTAGTCGGTTAAGCGTCCGACTTTTGCTTGGGTCATGATCTCACGGTTCGTGGGTTCGAGCCCCGCATCGGGCTCTGTGCTGACTGCCAGTTCAGAGCCTGGAGCCTGTTTCAGTCTGTGACTCCCTCTCTCTCTGACCCTCCCCTGCTCACGCTCTCTCTGTCTCTCCTAAAAATAAATAAAACATTAAAAAAAATAAAAAATAAAATAAAATGCTTCAGTTTAAAAAAAAAAAAGAAATTATAAAGATCTCAACAACCTAGGGGCACCTGGGTGGCTCAGTTGGTTAGGCATTTCACTTCGGCTCCGGTCATGATCTCATGGTTTGTGGGTTCAAGCCCTGCATTGGGCTCTGGCTGACAGCTAGCTCAGAGCCTCGAGCCTGTTTCAGATTCTGTGTCTCCCTCTCTCTCTGACCCTCCCTTGCTCACACTGTCTCTCTCTCTCAGAAATAAATAAAACATTAATTAAATTAATTAAATTTAATTAATTAATTAAAACATTAAAAATTAAGAAAAAAAAGATCTCAACAACCTAATCTTACACATCAAGTTACCAGAAAAAAAAAAGAAAAAGAAAAATTTAAGCCCAGAGTTAGCAGAAGGAAGAAAATAATAAAGATCTAAGGGGAAATAAGTGAAATAAAATCCAGAATAACAATAGAAATGATTAGTAAAACTAAGAGCTGGTTCTTTGAAAAGATACACAAAAACTGATCTTTAACTAGACTAAGACCAAAAAAATTCACCATTAGAAAAGAAAGAGAATACATTACAACTTACATTACAGAAGCATAAGAAAATAGTGTGAATAATTATTTGCCAACAAATTACACAGCCTACAGGAAATGAACACCTTTGTGGAAACATACAACCTATAACTGATTCAAGAAAAGAAGAAAGAAAATCTCAACAGAATAGTAACAAATCAGTGAAAAGATTCAAACAGTAATCAACTATCTCACAACACAGAAAACTCCAGGACCAAATGGCTTCACTAGAGAATTCTACACATTTAAAAAAGAATTAACATCAATCCTCCTCAAACTCCTCTAACATATTGAACAGGAGAGAATATTTCCAAACTCATTCTATTATGCCAGTGTTACTTTGATATCAAAACTAGGTAAAGAATAGAACAAGAAAACTGTAGACTAACATCTCCGATGATTATAAGTGCAACTATATATTACAAAAACATCTCTGATATAGACTAACATCTCTGACATAGACTAACATCTCTGATGATTATAGATGCAACTATCTATTACAAATATATATGTTATATATGTTTATATATGTTATATGTATTTATAACTATATATTATATATATATTTGTATAGTTATATTTGCAACTATCTATTACAAACATATATGTTATATATGTTTATATATGTTATATATGTTATATATATTTATTTGTTATATATATATATATATTTGTTATATATAACAAAGTATTAGCAAACTGAATTCAAGAACATATCACAGGTTTATATATCATGACCAGATGAGATTTTTCTCTTGGATAAAAAAATTGTCCAATAGCCACATATCAATTAATTTAGTACACTGCATCAATAAAGTGAAAGATAAAAATCAGAGGATTACCTCAATGGACACAGAAAAACATTTAACAAAATACAGTATCCTTTCATGATAAAACTCTTAAACTAGATAGAAGGAACGTACCTCAATATAATAAAGGTGGCATATAGTAAACCCACAGCTAACATTATAAGTAAGGGAGAAAATTTGAAAACGTTTCCAACAAAATCAGGAACAAGGCACCGATGTGCTTCCTAACATTTCTATTGAATATAGTACTGTAAGTCCTAGCCACAGTGATTAGACAGGACAAAGAAATAAAAGGCATCCAAATAAGAAAATAAGAAATACAACTGTCATTATTTACTTATGATATCCCAAAGAGCACATCAAAACAATTGCTGGAATTAGTCAATGATTTCAGCAAAGTGACAAGATACAAAATCAACATACAAAAATCAATTATATTCCTTTATAACAATGATGAAGCACCTGAAAAAGAGAATTATCCCATTTACAACAGCATCAAGAATAATAAAATACTTACAAATAAGTTTAACCAAGGAAGTGAAAAATCTGTACCATGAAAACTGCAAAACTTTGCTGAAAGAAATGAAAGAAAACACAAAGAAATGGAAAGATGTCCTGTGCTCATGAATCAAAATAGTTAATACTGTTAAAATGACCAAACTACCCAAAGCTATTACAGATTCAACACAATCTCCATCAAATACCAAAGGCCTTCTTCACAGAAATCGAAAAGCCAGTCCTAAAATTTGTATGGAGCTATAAGAGACCCAAGTAGTCAAAGAAATCCTGAGGTGGGTGGACAAGCCAGAAATACCTCATATTGTCTTTGACACTATACTACAAAGCTGTAATAATATAAATCATTTGATACTGGCACAAAAATAGGCACACCAAGTGATGGAGCAGAATTGAGAGCCCGGAATTAAAGGCCAGCATATATGGTCAAGTAATAGGGACAAGGGAGCCAAGAATACCCAATGTAGAAAGGGTAGTCCCTTGAGCAAATGGGGCTGGAAAAACTGGAGAAACACATAAAGAACAATGAAATTGGACCCCTATTTCACACCACTCACAAAAATTAAATCAAAGTAGATCAACGACGTACACCTAAGACCTCACAACATAAAATTCCTAGGAGAAAAAAGAGGGAAGCTCATTAATATTGGTTTTGGCAATGCTGTGGCGGTGGGGGGCAGGGGGACATGACGCCGAAAGCACAAACAACAACAACAAAAATATCAACGAGTGGAACTACGTCAAACTCAAAACCTTCTGCAAACCAAAGATCAGATCAAGGGTTAAAATAAAGAACTCTGTCAACTCAATACCAACAACAATAAAATTTCATTTAAAAATAGGAAGAATTTGGGGCGCCTGGGTGGCTTAGTCGGTTAAGCGTCTGACTTTCGCTTAGGTCATGATCTCGCGGTTCGTGGGTTCGAGCCCCGCGTTGGGCTCTGTGCTGACTGCCAGCTCAGAGCCTGGAGCCTGTTTCAGTCTGTGACTCCCTCTCTCTCTGACCCTCCCCTGCTCACGCTGTCTCTCTCTCTCTCCTAGAAATAAATAAAACATTTAAAAAAAATAAAAATAAAAATAGGAAGAATTAAATATACGTTTCCCCAAAAAGGATCAAAATGGTGAACAGATGAACAGATGTTCAACATCACGATCAGGAAAATGCAAATCAAAACCAAAATGAAGTATCAGCTCACACCTATTAAAATGGTTACTGTCCAGATGACAGCCGATGCTGGTGAGGATATGGCAACAAGAGAGCCCTTGTACACTACTGATGGGAATTTAAACTGGTCCAATCACTACAGAAAATAGTATGGAAGTTCCTCAAAACATTAAAAATAGATTTACCACAGGATCTGGCATTTCCACCTCTGAGTATTTACCCAAAGAAATGACAACAGCATTTCACTGAGATGTACTCAATCATCTGTTTATTGCAGCATCATTCATATCAACCGAGATGTGAAACAACCTAAATGCCCATCAAGAGATGATTGGATAAAAAAATGTGGTACATATACAAAAATTTTTAAATATGAAGTAATTCTCTAAAATAGCCCCGAATTTTTAGTAGAAAGGGGAATCAGTGAATATCGTGAGCTAATAGCACACTAGGCTTTTCTTCTGATGGAAATTTCAAAATATCTATTCTTACCTTTTAAAATTTTTTCATGTTCTTTTTGAGAGAGAGAGAAAGAGCAAGCACCAGTGGGGGAGGGGAGTTGAAGTTGGATGCTTAACCTACTGACTCACTCAGGTGCCCCTCAAAGTATCTTGTTCTCAACTGAGAGCTTAATATCTTGTCCGTAAGTAATCATGATACACTAGATAGCACTGTACAATTTACCGAGCATTTTCAACTGTATTATGTCATTTCATAGTGAAGAAAACATTAGAAATAGACAGGAACCCTGAGATATTTGTCATAGATAAGGAAAAGGAGATGCCAAGATAGTGACTTAGTGGAGAGGGCACTTCTAAGCAGTACTGCTGAGACTGTACCCATATTTGATCCAGAATTCTGTTGTCTTTCATAAGATAAAAACATATGCAATTCATCTTTGCCTAGCCTTTCATTCTTGACCTCACTCTTTCACCTGATACATGTTTCTTGTAAGCCAAATTGTTGCATTTGTTTTGTTTGGTTGTTCAACATATCTAAATGAGCCAATGTTTTCTTCTAATAACAGTGTTACTGAGATATAATCCATGTACCATAAACCCACCCATTTAAAGGTTACAATTCAGTGGTCTTAGTATATTCTCAACTGTGTGACAATCACCACAACTGACGTTAGATCACGCCATTAATCCAAAAAGGACACCTGGGCCCATTAGCATTCCCTCTGTATTTCTCCCTGACCCTTTCCCCTATACCCCCACCTCCACTAGTCTGCTTCCTAATAGATTTGCCTATTCTGCACTAACAGTTTCTATTTTTTCTACTTTGCAAAAAGTAATAAAAGAGCAAAATATGCTTTGCATCTCCTAGACACAACATATAGTTATTCACATTAAAAATACAGTGCTATTTATAAACTGTAAAATTAGAGTGTAGGAAATTGTCAAGAAAGTAACTGGTAAAATTTAAAGAGGGGTTTGAAGGGGCATTTCTTTCACTGATTTAAAAAAATTTTTTTCTAACTTTTTATTATTACGATTTTCAAAAATGCAGAAGAATAAAAGAATAATACAACAAATATCCTTTCATTTACCACACAGATTCAACAACTATTAAGATTTTGCCATGTAGTTTTGGGGCACCCGACTCTTGATTTCTGAGCAGGTCCTGATCTCACAGTCAGGAGATCAAGCCCCACATCTGGCTCTGTGCAGGGTGTGAAGCCTGCTTGGATTCCCTCTCTCCTCTCCCTGCCTCTACCCTCCCTCTCAAAATAAATAGATGAACATTTACAAAGATTTTTGCCATGTAGTTTGAATTTCTTTTTTATAACATTTCAAGGTAAATTGCTGTATTATTCCTAGCCACCGAAAATTAAGGATAAGTTTCCTACGTGATATTATTATGGCTCCTAAAAATTAACATTGAGATCTGGCTTTATTTTGTACCTGATATTTAATAGGAGATGTTTATATAACTTATCTGCATTTCTTTTTAGTTATCC
Organism: Proteles cristata cristata; assembly: GCA_017311185.1. Classification (NCBI taxonomy): domain Eukaryota; kingdom Metazoa; phylum Chordata; class Mammalia; order Carnivora; family Hyaenidae; genus Proteles; species Proteles cristata. Next base: position 79,584 of record JAESUZ010001817.1, on the reverse strand, counting down.
TTTACCATCTGATACCTTAGTGTTTAGGTCTGAATTTTATACTTCTCTGTTTATTATAATTTTTACTGTATGGCTTATAATTTGTTTTCTTTGATCTTAATAAATTAAGAAGGTTTTAACTGCACATTAAATCTTCCCATTTATTATTTAATATGTTCTTACAGTCATTCTTAAATCTACATTTATGCATATGGATATGTATTATAAGAATAACTTCCAATTCCTTTTTATGTAAAGTGAAAAATTATCAACATTTTAGTTTCACTCTCTTCAAATTTTTGAATTTGAATTTACCTGAATGTCTTGAAGTTTGCAAACACTTTTTTATGTTGTTTTTATTTTTTATAGCAATCATACCAGCTAGCTATTCTTTCTGGAAATGGCACATCCTCATATATCTACACCAAGTGACATTCTCAACTTTAGTTGACAAGAGGGAAATTATGGGAATAACATACATGTCCGTGAAAAATGTTAAATAAGGTTGTGGCACATTTTACATGTAATGCTAGGCCCAATCCAATAAGGAAGGGAAGGCACTTTTTTTTCATGGTAACTATGTAGAGGCAGTGGATGTGTTAATGAGCTTGACATCAAGTCATACCTCAAATATATAGAATTTTTATATGTCAATTAAACCTCAACAAAGCTATTAAAAATGGAATTTTACGGGGTGCCTGGGTGACTCAGTCATTTAGGCGTCTGACTAAGGCTCAGGTCATGATCACACGGTTCGTGGGTTTGAGCCCCACGTCAGGCTCTGTGCTGACAGCTAGCTCAGAGCCTGGAGCCTGCTTTGGATTCTCTGTCTCCCTCTCTCTCTGACCCTCCCCTCTTCACGCTGTCTCTCTCTCTCTCAGAAATAAATAAAAACATTAAGAAAATGGGATTTTACTATGAGATTTAAATGTACTTACTACATTTACTATTACCTATGCTCTCAAGGCTATTTACCTCTCATGACTAATTAGGGGAAATAATATATAATGATGTGCCAGTGTGTTTCTCTTTCCAACACCACATTCAGTGATGTCCCAACTCTTGCTTGAAAATGGCCATGGCAGGAGTATTTATACCACAGGAACCAGCAAACACGATGGATCAGGGCCTGACTGTTGTGTTATGTTTTACTGTCCAGATTTAATTAAATGGTCAATATTTTAGTAATAGTGATTAAATTTTATATTACGAACAACACAAAAGAAGATATCCTTCCAGTATTCAGAATCATTACCTTAATCAGAAAGTAAGTTGCTCATGTCATGGGCAAACCAATCACCTTCTGATATGTTGTCTTTTTTTTTTTTTTGTGCCCATTCCTATTGGAACTATACTTGGATATATTATTGTCAAACATATAGCAGTGCATCCTGTATCAATGCCCAATCATATATCAAAAACCCTACCTATGTCTTTAACTCCCCATGTGCAAGGAATGGGACAATGGTGCTGAACTAATTAAATAAGTTTGTTAGACAAATTAGAAATAAAGGTGAAAATAAAAGGACATGAAAAGTCTCTATAGTGGTATCACTGCTTGCAGTTTTCACAGTGAATTCTGTCTTTGCTGGAGCTTAGATCTAGATCTGAGAGTTAGAACTACATTTTGGAGCAAGGTTCCTTTCTATCAGGGAAAGAGAGCTAAGAAAACACCTGGTCTCACAGCTTGTTTGGATGTACCTCATTTTTGTCAGTTCCTAAAGCCATTTCATGTAAAAGGAGAACTCATATCAAAGTCACCGACAAAGTGTGCTCCCTTACTGAAAATGTGCATGCATGCAAATGATGTCTCATTTAGTCTTTTCCCCCTCATTCACCCCAACTCCATTCAGCTTTGAAGAATACAGCCTTGCTCTCACTCATCATCACATTTCTAAAAGAGCATTTTATCAAGAAGAAATAAAATTTCACCAGGATATTTCCTGCCCCTTTGGAATCCACTCTATTGGCTGAGAGTGACAGAAGAAAACAGTGTCCAGTTGGAAGACCAACACCTTAAATATTGGGGTGCAGTGACCACTAACAGTATCAGAGCTCATTAGTAGGTAACTGGGGGCCCAGTGTGGACTGAGGGCAATCTAATTTAAAATGTGCTTTCATGTACATTAATCCATTAGGTCATGACAGTGGTATTTAAGGGTATTAGTTCAACCCGGCAATATTGTTTTTTGGAAACCAGTGAACCCAGAGGCTGAGTAAAGTCGGATAAAATAGTGCCAACACGTAGAAAACCTCTAAGTAGTGGGTTTCCAAATGGCTCCTACAATGAAGGAAATCCTGCAGCTTAGGCACTGGTGATTAGGAGAGTCTATGAACCCCAAGAAAAGCCCTACCTTGTAAGTCAGTGTGTGCTTTCCCCCAGCCTGGGTTGCCCTCAAGTCCTTTCCTTGCTTCTAGCCACACCCTCTCGGTCATGGGAGAAGGGAGAGGGCTGACCCCTCAAAGTTTTGTTTACTAGGTTACCATGTCACCTAACTTCTGACTAGATTTGAACAACTGAGGGACTGATGAGAGGTGACAGGGTGGAGGGAAGATGGAAACCAGAGAATGTCTCTCCTTTCTGGGCCTTGATATCTTCTCTAGTGTGGCAAACTCTCCTCTGTGACACCAGTTCACTCCATAAAACTCTATGGAGGTCGGTCAGACAACCTTGTCTCTGACCTTCAGTAACGACACCCTTCCTCTCTGCGTTTCACCAGCCTAGGAGTGGTATTAGGTTCCTGTTGGTAATCATCTCTAGGGTACCTTTCTCATTCTTTTTAAAAAAATTTTTTTTAAATTTATTTCTGAGAGACAGACAGCATGTACAGGGGAGGGTCAGGGAGACAGAGGAGATACAGATCTGAAACAGGCTCCAGGCTCTGAGCTGGCAGTTCTGCACAGAATCCAACATGGGGCTCAAATCCATGAACCGTTGAGATCATGACCTGAGCGGAAGTCAGACACTTAACTGACTGAGCCACCCAGGTGCCCTGGTACCTTTTCCATTCTGAAATGTTTGATCTCCAGCAACCCCACCACCACCTGTATATCCAATGCCTGCTTTAAATTTCATCTTCTGCAAATGCTTGAAGTGATTTCTGTATTCCCACTTTGATTTTGACTAAAACATAGATAATCAAAATTCTAGCTGAAAGCCTATTGGGTGTCAGGCACTGTTCTAAATATTTGGGACTCTCAGCAATCCTAGAGAGTAGATACTTTTGTGATTCCACCTTAAAGACAACAAAACAAACAGAAATTTGTGAGAAACTGACAAAATGAGGAAGTTTGGGTATGGTACTAAATTGGTGAAGAGGTCACAAAGTTTGTTGATACAGATAAGCAGTCTCTCTATCTCCTGGTACCTTTCAAGGTGGAAAATTTACTTCTGCTTTCAGGGGGCAAAGGAGGGTCAGAGTATCCTTGCATTGGCTGCTACTTAAGCAACTTTAAGTCAGACTAATCAGTATGCCACCATGGCACATTTGGGGGCAGCCTTCCCTGAACCCCATCACCATGAACTCTATCACAGTGCTCAGGGATTGTTTGGAATTTGACCAAAAGGACTGGAGTTTCCCTAATAATGTCAACTGAAGTAAGTGGTACCTATCTATCCTCTTTCCAAACCTTTTCTCTAGTCCTACAGAATCTTCTAAGGTTGGAAACGACCTCCACCGGTGATTAAAGGTGTTTATTCACGAAACTACCTTGGTTTCTTAATGCTGAGATCTACTCTGGGTGATAAGCATGCCACCAGAGTCCAGGTGTCAGAATATAAAGCATCTCAACTTCTACCAGAGCATTATTTTATGTTCATTACCCCTGCAAATGTGTGTGAAATATATACCACTGTGCTTTCGTCAATACCATTTTCATCACCGCCAAAAGCCAATTTAATAAGCTCAGTTCATCAGCCCTATCCCTTTGAGTACTTCCTTTCCCAAAGGGAAATATAATCCATTTTTAACCATTCAGATATTTAAAAGATTCTTTTACGTGCAGTCTCAGTTCATTACGAACAAAATACATTTTACTCTTCTGTTCCATTGACTCTGGTTACACACTGGATTGAAGATGCAACCTCTTATCATATTTTTAGTCAGGAAATAGTTTTCCTAAGTGCTCCTGAGGCTACCTGCGCTTGCATTTCCTGCCTGCACTTGCCACACATCAAAACCTGTCTGGGCTCAACAGCTTTGTCTCCAGGGACATGCAGAGCAAAGTGTTGAACAGTGACCTGGGAGGTAAATTAGCATAAAAAGGATATTTCATACCTCAGTAATTCATACAAAGGATACACCTTTCCCAACAATCTATAATCAACTATAAATGAGGGGGGAAATGCTGAGTTTTTCATTGTTTTCCTGTCTAGTTGATAGGGTGTATAATCCAGTCAGAATGTGATTTTACTCAGGTTTAACTCAGTTATGGTAGGCAGGGTCATCGTTATGAAAATTACTAACTACCATCTGCTGAGCACTGCCACTTTAATGCATGATGTCCAGTAAGGTTCACTATATCCCCAAAGTCACTACTATTCGTCCCATTTTAGAGATAAAACAATTGAGGCTTAGAGAAGTTAAAAAAATTGATCAACGATTTTGCTCAACAATTGATATTAAGAGCAGACCTGTCAGGTTTCAAGACTCCAGTTTCACATTACCTCCTTTTAGTAAGTCAACTTAGCAGAGTGTTAATGTTTGGCATTGACTGGAAAGAGACCTATAAGTGATCAGAAATTTTAAGAAGACGGTTAACTCTTCTGTATATACAGACATTTCTTTCAAAGTAACTAAGGGGCAAGAAAAGTTACATAATAACAAGAATCCGGACACAGGCACCAAGAACTCCATTTCCAGAGAAGCTAATTTAAATAGTACTTTTCTTGGCAGTTTCTTCCTGCGTAGCTGAATTTGCTACAGAAAGCAAACAAAACTGACTATTCCACCTGGTGAAAGACACCGGACATTTATCCCAATTAATTGAGTACACAGCTTATACTATGTAAATACTGATCCCAGGTAATTTTTATGCCCGCTAATAACATCAGTTTGAAAGCAACATGACATTTTGCTACTCTACTGACAAATTCCCCTTAAAAATGCTTTAGCTTCTCCTTCACTTACCCCAAAGGCCCTATTTTGTTACATCAGTCATAAGAGGGAACAGAAACCCTGGGCTTTGGATACCGATTTCAACACGTCAAGTCATAGCAATTGCCATGGAGGAAAAACTAAGCTTTTCAAAGCTTTAAGTTGCCAAGTTTTTGTCTTAAGGGGAATATACAAAACTATCTCTGTGCTGAGAGGAGCTCTCCACGGTACAAGGTGAGGTGTGCTGCCTTCCCTTTCTCATACAAATAAATTAATACACAGAAATGTAATCTAGAAGGCATTGCCTATGTAATAAGGGAGGCAGTCTAATTCAATGTGGAGAGTCCATCATGATGTGGATTTGGATTTCATCGCCCACAACAGGCAATCTCTGTATAGTGAGTTTGAGATTTTGATTGATTTTTGTGTACAGAACATTTTATAGTTTGAGTTCTACTGAAGAAAAATATTTATTCTATTTGCATGTGCTTTCCCACTCTGATATATAGCAATAACTCCTGGTTCTTCTTTGTGAATTGCTGGAATCATTTGAAAGCAGCTAAACATGTCCAAAGGATGAAGACAACGTTCTCAAAATAATGCTAACCATAGTAAGTTTCTTTGCCCTTCTGTAGTTGGTGTGGAAACACTCAGCTCAAGGATTATATTACATTTTCCCAAAATATCCCTCTTGTCACTAGATCCCAGGCTGTCCTTTCCTTGCACATGAGGACTTCTTCAGGACCTGAGGGAATAAGACTTCAGCTTTCCACACTGAAAACCCAGTTCCCAAGTCACCTGATAACTTCTTTTTCAACTGATGCATTACTTGCTCTTAAACCTAATGCTTTTCTGGCTAAGCCCAAATGAGAAGTCCACCCAACACAGTTACTCTGAAGATCTGAAAATGCAGTCACTCACAACCACCGACACGTTTTTATGTTAGGGTATGTCACCTCCAAATACTCATCTCCTTGCCTGGTGACACAATAAAAAGGACAAGGTAAATCTGAAAACCTAGGCTAATACACACTTATTTCATGAAATATTTGCTAGGAACCAGCACTGTGGTTGGCACTAGGAATATAACACAGAGACAAACATAAAACTTTTATTTATTGGGAACATATTTAGTCCAATACCATATAAAACTTCTATGCTACAAGCATAAAAACCAAGAGCTCGTTTGTAAATGCATAATTAACAAATACTGGTAAGAGCTAAGAAGCAATGTAAATAGAGTGCGATGTCCAAATGAAAGCAGGGTTTCTCTTCTAGAATGTTTCTCAGGAAGGCTTGAAAAGAAGAAAAAGCAAGCACATGAACCCCAGAGGGAAAATGAATACCAGCAGAACAAATGCTAAGGCTTTGAAGCTGGCAAGGGCATGCCTGGGGGCCTCAAAGTCAAAAGTAACAGGAGCACAGGGGGACCGGGGTGGCTATTGGTTAAGGCATCCGATTTGAGCTCAGGTCATGATATCATGGTTCGTGAGTTCAAGCCTCCCATCAGGCTCTGTGCTGACAGGTTAGAGCCTGGAGCCTGCTTCAGACTCTGTGTCTCCCTCTCTCTTTCTTCACCTCCCCTACTTGCACTCTCTCTCTCTGTCTCTTTCAAAAATAATAAACACTTAAAAGATAAAACAATTAAAAGTAACCGGAGCACAGAGAATGAAGGGAAAATGGCTTCTAGTACAACTGGAAGGTGAGCAAGGGCCAAAGCATGAGGACCCTAGAAGCCACAGTAATATGGATTTGACTCCACGTCCAATGGGAAGCCATGAAAGACCACACTGTTAAGCAGGAAAGTGTATGACCAGACTTATGTTGCTAAAACACTGGTCTGGCTGCTACATGGAGAATATATTTAGGAGAGGATCAGAAGTAGAAGTTCTCATCGATGTCACAGTAATAGCTAAATATGCACTGTTGAGAGAATGACATTAGCTCCTTCTTAGGTCTCCACAAATTCCAACTCTCTTTGGAGCCAGCGCTATAAGAGCTTGTGCAAAATGCTGAACGACTCTACTTTTCAACAGAGTGGGACAGACTACCACCTTCTAATGTTTTTATATCTCCCTTTTAACCACTCACTTAAACGGCAAGCCAACATAAAGAGATAGAAGAAGACTTAAGTACAAAACCAGGAATGGATTTCATGCCCATTTAACATTTATTCAATACCTACTAAGTGCCGGGACCTGTGCTAGGTGCTAAGGGCTCAAATGCCTCTTTCAACAGAGTTCAAACCAACAGGTAAGCCAGACCTAGTAAAACAAGCAACTGCAACTCAGAGAAGTGTTGGTCACTGGAGGTATTTACCAGGTGCTGGGGAATCACTGTGGACACTCTGAGATCACTGCTGCGAAGCAAGAACCCTTGTTCTCTACTTTCCAAACACCCACCCAAGGTGGTGAGCAAAGAGATATGTCCAAGGAGGCTCAGACATTCTTCCTTCCCCCACCACCTGTGAAACAGTTGTAACTCTTGAAAATAAAAACTGCACTTTCAGCGCTAAAAACCAGGCTCCAAGCTGTAAACTGCATAAACTGAGATATTCTAGATATTTCCCAGGTAATTGATGTATTCAGCTTTGTTGATGGTGAGTTCCAGAAGTTCCTTAGACCTGGAACAAAACTGACTCGGGAGCGTCAGGATTCCTGCATACGCAATTCAGATTCTCCAAAAAAGGAGTAGTTCTCACCAAAAATTTTAGTATTACAATAAATTTGGTATTAAAAGTCTGTATTAAAAGTATAGCACAAGACCAAGAGAAATTTCATAATTGTTATTGAATGCTTAATGACTCCTTGTATGCTTACCACATACAAGGTACTGCTCTAACTGCTTCATATTATCTAAGTGCTTCATAATATCATGATATTATTCAATCTTATATTAGCTCTGGGTGTCAGTACTTGTTAACCCATTTTAGAGATGAACGAACAGAGGCCTAGAGAGGCTGAGTAATGTCCTGAAGTTACAGTTAAGAAGAAGAAGAGCTCAGACCAGAAGAAAAGGAGCCTGGCTTCAGGCTATACTCTATACAGAACTTATCAAGAAAAACCAAGTATCTGTGGGTTCTGCTCTCTTCAATAAAAGGAAACAAGGTAAGCCTTTTAGTTCACAAACAGGGTTCGATTCTCCTGACGATGATAGGTTACTAAACCCAGAACAATTTCCATTATAAATATATTTATTTAGTCATGATGCTTTTCTTAAGCAATGATTTTATTTAATTTTTTAAAAAATATACAAAAATGCTTTAAAATAAGGAAGGCTTATAAAATTATCTTTTTCTAAATGAAAGTAAGGTTTGCTTGCTATAGCTGTCTTGATAGGCCAAAAGCCCAAAACATATTATTTCTCAGGTATAATCTCATTGAAAGGAGAAAAAATTTCCCTACAAGGTAAAAGCTCTGGATAGTGTTTCCTTCCAGTTAAGTGCTCAGAGGTGTCCTTGTCCTACTGCAAATGACAAAATAACAGAAAAGAAGATGGATAAAAGAATCCTGAGACAAAGATCCAAGTAATTGGAGGGGTTCGAGCCCCTCCAAGAAAAAGAGATAGGATTAGACCCATTTTACTTATAAGAAACTTAAGACTGTAATAAATTTAGCAGCTTGCCCAAGGTCATAGCAGTCTGAAATGAAGCCAGTACCCAGCTTTGGTTTTCCAACTTCCTTCTCTCTTTGTAGCAGGATTCTCACACAGAGAGTTGTGACATCGAGGCTTTTCTTTCCAGAAAGCAACTTTATTTGAGCTGCGTGGATCAGTAGGGTTCGTACCCAAAGAAATGAGCCCCGAACACCACACGGTGTGGTTTGTATATATATTTTACTTCTTTGTCTCCCATATATGGTAACACAGAAACATGCAGTCTGATTAACATGGTCTCATGTTACAAGGTCATGAGGGATATTGTCATATATGCAAATAGCCAAGGTTACCTTGAGATGTTCTTTTTTTTTTTTTTAATATAATTTCCTTAGGGAGGGGATCCTACTACATCTTATTTACCTTTCCTGCCTCTTTAATGATAAACTTTGGCCAACTACATTAAATAGATTTTTCCACTGTTCTTTTTTTACTCCCTTTTTTCAAGGGGGGTGGGGAATTACCAAAACTAAAACTGGGAAAACTTTGATTGTAGTTAGAGAAATATCACTAGCAATGGCCTATTTGGAATTCTGTTTATAATGAGAATTGCCAGTTTCTTCCTCTGCCATAATAAAGTAACTGGAACTGTACTAGTCCTTTGAAAACATGTGAGAAATATATTTACAGACACTCGAAAATAGCATATGTTCCCAAAACTCATTATTATTAAGATTCATTCCCAAACTGATCAATACAATTCCAATAGCTTCTTTGTGTGATTCTGAAATTCATATGACAACGCAAAGAACCTAGAATACCCAGGATATTTTTAAAGAAAAGCAACACAATATTGGAGGATGTTATTACCTTATTTCAAGACTCACTCTACAGCTATAGTAATAAAACAATGTGGTATTAAAGATAGACATGCAGATCAATAGAATAGACTAAGGAGTCCAGAAATAGACCCATACATATAGAGTCAATTGATTTTTGACAATCACATCAAAATAAATCAATGAGGAAAGGAATGCCTTTTTAACAAGGAGTGATTGAGCAAGTGTATACCCATATGAGAAAAATATTAACCTCAACCTCCTATACAAGAAAATTAACAAAAATTGATCATAAAACTAAACATAAAAGCTGTAATATGTAACTTCTAACAGCATATAGAAGAAAAATCTTCAGAGCCTAATGGGAAGCAAGGATTTCTTAGAGAATACCAAAAAAACCACCAACTATAAGAACAAAAAAGCCGATGCACTAGTTTTTCAAAATTAAAACAGCTGTTATTCAAAAGACATGATTAAGAAAGTGAAAATGTAGGCAAAGAACTGAGAGAAAACATTTGCAAAACATATCCTGACAAATAATTTGTATTCAGAATAGATGGAGCACTCTACAATTCTAGAAAAAGAAAACAGTCCAATAAAAATGGTCAAGGAACTGAACACATACTTTCCCCAAAAATAAGATTTTAAGTGACTAAAGGCAGCTGAGAAGATACTCTGCATCTTTAGTTATCAGGGAAATACAAATGACAGTGACACCAAAATATCAATACATGCTCCCTAAAACAGCTAAAATTTTAAAAAGTGACAATAGCAAGAACTGGTGAGAATGTGGAGCAATAGGAGCTCTTATGTGTTGCTTCTGGGAACGTAAAATGGCACAACCACCTTAGAAAGCAATTTGGCAGCATCTTCGCATGTGATCCAGCAACTACACTCCTAGCCATTTATCCGAGGTAAATGAAAACACAATAGCTTTTACAAAGATGTTCATAGCAATTTTCTAAGTGACAGTCAAAAACAGGAAACAGGTCAAGGGGGCATCAATATTAGAATGGATAAATAATTATGATCTATTCTTACAGTAGAATAAGAGCAAAAAAAAAAAAACCCCAACGTGAATGAAATGCTAAAAAGTAAATGAGTCAGCTAAGGTTCAAGAAGCAGACAGCATGGAACTGGACTTGGGGAGACACTTGCTGGGGAAAACACCTTCAGAGAAAAATGGGGTGGATAAGAGAAGGAAGTCAGACATCAAATAGCAATGGAAACCTGACTCCTGTCAAAGAAAGAAGAAAGGAGAAAGGATTGGGTAAGAAGCATTTCACACAGCTGCGGAGCGCTAAGAAGATTTTGGCCAGACCAACAAAGCTAGAGCCCAAATTGCTACTTAGAAGTTAATGCTTGTGAGGCGTCTGGGTGGCTCAGTCGGTTGAGCATCCAACTTTGGCTCAGGTCATGATCTCACAGTTCATGGGTTCGAGAGCTGGCTCAGCGCCTGAAGCCTGTTTCAGATTCTGTATCTTCCTCTCTCTCTGACCCTCCCTGCTCAGGCTGTCTCTCTCTCTCTCTCTCAGAAATAAATAAAACATTAAAAAAAAAACAAAAACCTAATGCTTGTTACCAGCTAGGTCCTATCCTGGCATCCTGTCATGTGAAGCTACTGGCTGGGAGCAGCCTGAGGGAAGTGGGGCCTCAGCCATGAATACACTGATGAACTTGAGGCACAGCAACTGAGACTCTTGGTCAATTATGTCCTCTCCACCAAGACAGCTGGGCAGCAGATTTTCATGGCCGCCATAATGCAACATGGATGCAACAACATGAATGAATCTGGAAGATATACACTAAATGAGAACAAGCCAGATGCAAAGAGTACATAGTGTATGATTCTATCTTCTTTGAATTCATGTTCTAAACCAGGCAAAACTCGTATTCACTAATATTTCATATTATTTGCTAATAATAATCCCTGCTATTTCATTTCTAGAAATCCGATCAGTGATTGATCAGGTTGGTAGTAATAAGATTATAGACATTTGTCAAAACTAATTAAGCTATCATGCTCAAAATATATATTATATATAAAATATATATTATATATTTATATAATATATAAAATGTATATTATATAAATATATAATATATATAATGTATATTATATATAAAATATATAATATATATAAAATATATTATATAAAATATATAATATATATTTTATATATATTATATATTTTATATATCTATAATATATATATATTAACATATGTATACTTCATTAAGGTTCATTTAAAATGTAACTTAGAATTCCAAAACAGAAAAAAATGCTTAACAATAATCTTCAATAAAAGCTTGTATATAATATGCATCCATTTATCCACAACTTTATGAGTCTGAAATTAGTCTGAAATACAACATTAAAACGTGATCACAACAAAAACCCTGTAAGTGTTACTGTCACTGTTTTTGATCCCTGTTGACATTCCTTCATGTTAGCTTCACCCGTTAGACACCACTCTTAAAGAAGAACTTTGCTCCTCTAATTTCAGACACAGATACTTCCTTCCTTACTTCTTGGCTGCCATTTTTGTGCTTCTGAATCGAAGTCTGTACACCTGGACCACCTGTTAAACACATTCTTGTTACAGATCATAAGGACCTCCTGTTTTTTTATGACCTGGTGACATGAAACAGCCATCTTTCATAAAATACATACACACATACAAACCACATAACATACAGTTTTTATACCCCTCTGACCATAAATGTTTTTGCCAACATACTGTTCTTGCTAGCATAATATTTGACGTGCTTGAAATAAATCTGCCTGATGAACTTTGATGTTTAAATACCTCATCACCTTTCATAGATAGAATTAATTTTCCTTTTTGAAATATAGGCCAGAAGCAAAAAATATTTGGTATAACTTTTAAATTGCTTAGTATATTCCAGCCATGATACTAAGCTTATTGTATCTGATTTTCAATCACAGTGAGCCTGATTTTCAAAATAATAGTTAACACTTGCCCAACATCAAACAGCTATTGACTTGTGGTCATGATATATGAGCCCACATTTATGTGGCTCCAATGCTTATGAACATAACCACTATGACCCTGTGTTGACACTTTTAACAACAGCATATATAAATCAAGGTGTTGACATGCAAATAATCAGTTAAATCAAGATGTGGTAATTGAGACTGAAGGAAAAGTAGGTACTAGTTTTATCTATAATTACCTAAATATTTTAAGTGAATGACTTATGTAAAATAGCTCAATTTTGACAAAGTTTTAAGTATAGGTCATATACTTAAACATATTTCCTCATCAACCCCCTTAAGTATGGCTAGAGGAGAGGAGGAATTTTTAAGTGAGTTACAAAATAAGTGACTCTTCCTTATGTAACCCAGTTCAAATGACTTCACAGGATCCATGGGCTCTTCTACAGTCTTCTACACTCATTCGAACAGACAAAAAAATTACCAAGAGAGAAAATAGTGCTTTCTAATGATACGTTAAGGTTATTTGCAAACAACTGCACCGTAAACTTAAGGATCCTGAGATTCAGATGATAATTTTCAAAACAGTTACCACCATTTAATCTTCTAAAACAAAATGAGCTTTTGTGGAAGTCTGGGTCCCATCATTCAACTTGAACATCTTACAGAAGAACAATTAGCAGCCTACGGAGTGGTATTTTTTCCCAGAAAAATCCATCCCTTTACAATGGACATCACATGCTTTTTACATCATGTGCACTTTTTTCTGCATCAGTCTTTTGGGGGGCCAAAGGCCAGCCACCCCCAAATGTACCACAATGGCATAATGATTATTGTGAATTAAAGTTACTTAAGAAACAGCCAATGCAAGAGCACCACTGTAACCTCCCCCTACTTTGTTTCCAGAAAACAGGAAATAAATCCCCCATGTGAAAGTTACCCCTTCCCTTGCGAAGAGGTAAGAGACATAGGCAATTTGAAACTGAGTAGACTGAATCAATAAACCTTCTTACTTTTGCTAATTTACTATACCATCCTAAATTCTGCTTAGAATTCCTTATTAGAATTCCCAGGGCGCCTGGGTGGCTTAGTCAGTTAAGCGTCCGACTTTCGCTTAGGTGATGATCTCTCGGTTTGTGGGTTCGAACCCCGCGTCGGGCTCTGTGCTGACTGCCAGCTCAGAGCCTGGAGCCTATTTCAGAGTCTGTGTCCCCCTCTCTCTCTGACTCTCCCCTGCTCACGCTGTCTCTCTCTCTCTCCCTCTCTCTCTCTCCTAGAAATAAATAAAAATAATTAAAAATAAACTCCCAATCTTCAGTGTTCTTTGTCCTATCAATTCCTCACAAATTTATGTTTGTCTAAAAAGTATAAAAACGGTCTCCTCTGGTCATTTCTTAGGGTCTCATTTTATGACTGGGCCTCTGTGCACATGTAATTAAAACTGTGGTTTCATTCTCCTATTAACTGGTCTCATGTCACTTCAAGTCTTCGACTAGCCAGAAAAACCTTAAAGAGCACAGAAAAAATTTTGGTCCCCAACCATTTCTTCTGTAAAACTATCATTAGCCGAGACTACCTGGAATAATTATTTCCTTTTTCTCTTCCCAGAATACAAGAAAATGCCAGAAAACAAATTTGCGTTTTCAAATGTTGCTCTTTGAAACCCTCTCAGAGGGTTTTTATGTAACGAACACAGAAGACCTCTTTATCTCCTTCAATCTTAGCGGCACCATATTCATTTTTTCAATGTATTGATCATCCTCATAAATTTCATTGTAAATAAGGGTTTCATGGCTTAGATCCATTTAAAGACCACTGGGTTGGGTCCTATTCTTCTGTGGGATGGTAGTTAGCAGAAGGAAAAAGAACACAAGCATCCTGCTTGTGTACCTGTCATGCTTAGAAACGGCCATAACAAAGATGGCCTTGGTCATCAGAAAACGAAAAAAGTTCTGGATGCAAGTTAGCAGACATGATGTCTGCGGCTGGCTCATCCATTAATTACATGATTGTATGCAAATAAATGTATTTCCTTTCACGACCCAAAATGTCTTGCCCTATTGATGGTCAAATGTCTAACTTCAATGTAGCAGAGGCTGTTGCTGTCCCACCAAGGTGATCTTAGCCCTTAGTATTTCTATGCATGCCAGTCCATTTCCAACTACCAGGGTTTGCATCTCTTTACCTGACAGTAAAGAAGGCCAGAAATTCTGGGAATTAACACATCCTAGGAACCGCTTTTACCAGTGACTAATATTAGTTGGTGAATAAATTTCCCAGCTCCATTTCCAATTAGGTGATACAATTCTGATGTGTTTATTCCTCCTAATCTCCCTGAATTCCTTAACAAAGTTAAGCTCTAGTTCCTCCCAAGAGAAACTTCCTTCCTAATGGAAACATCAGCCACTTTATTACCATCCCACTCTCTTCTTCATTCAATGAAGAGCCCTATATGGAGCTCAACCCCATGACTCTGGGATCGTTACATGAGCTAAAATCACGAGCAGACACTGAACCAAACGAGCCATACAGGTGCCCCAAGATTCCAATACTTTCTAATATACTTTTATTTTTAAAACAAATTCCATGTTTTGGAACATTTAGGCTATTTCTCATTTTCTACATTGTAATTTTTTAATATTTTTAATTTATTTTTGAGGAAGGGGGGAGGGGCAGAGAGAGAGGGAGACACAGAATCTGAAGCAGGCTCCAGGCTCTGAGCTGTCAGCACAGAGCCCATTGCGGGCTCGAGTTTGTGAACTGTGAGATCATGACCTGAGCTGAACTTGGATGCTTAACTGACTGAGCCACCCAGGCGCCCCTAAATTTTTTTGCATTTTAAACTGTGCCCTAGTAGATATTCTTGCATGTTCATCTTTGTATACTCTCTCAAGTACTTCTTAAAAGTGCACTTTCAGGATCAAAAGGCAAGCATGATTTTGAGATACAGAATACATCATGCAAAACAGGCTTACCAAATACCCCCATTGTAGTGCATACACGTGACACGCTGGTCAATGCCTGGCATTATTATGTGCTTAAAACCTATGTCAGTCTAATAGCTACAAATAATAGCCGCCTGTTCTCTGATATTTAAGTGTTTTCACTAATAGGATTTAATATGTTTTCATGCTTATTAAGTACTTACATTTCTTCTTTAGTGACTTGCCTGTTTTTGCCCTTTTCTCATTTTTCCTATTAGGATTTTTTAAATGTTTGTTGTGTATAACAAGAATTAACCTATGCTATCCAAGGTGCAAATCTCATTTCCAATTTAAAAGGTCCTTTTAAACTTTGTATTGGGTTTTTCCATGTAAGAACTGATCATTTTACCTGATGGAAACAATCAACCCTCATTTCTGGTTTATGCCTGTGGCGTTACTTCAAATTTATATAAATACAGACTTCTATTTTCATCTAGCATTTGTCTGTTTCATTTTGATTTTTACGTTGAAATCTTTATCCATCTGGAATTAATTTTATTTTTAGGTTTGAGGTAAAGATATTTCAGTCTTTTTATTTCAATAATTATAATTATATTCCCATTAGGCCCTGGGGGTACAAAGAAACAAAACATAACTTCTCTCAAGCTCAGGCTGCTGAGAAAATCTATGTTCTTATATATTTCCTACTTGAGTGACTCTTACGGCCATAGACTCATTTTTTGAGGCACTTGGGGCTTCAGAAGAAGATAGTTCAGGGGCGCCTGGGTGGCTTAGTCGGTTAAGCGTCCGACTTTCGCTTAGGTCATGATCTCGCGGTTCGTGGGTTTGAGCCCCGCGTCGGACTCTGTGCTGACTGCCAGCTCAGAGCCTGGAGCCTGTTTCAGTCTGTGACTCCCTCTCTCTCTGACCCTCCCCTGCTCACGCTCGCTCTCTCTCTCGCTCTCTCTCGCTCTCTCGCTCTCTCTCCTAGAAATAAATAAAACATTAAAAAAAAATTAAAAAAAAAAAAAGAAGATAGTTCAAACTGAGCCATATGTGGAATGAAACTCTTGAAATTCACAGACTTGTAGTTTTCCTTCTCTATAGGAATACTGGAGAAGGACTGGAGAGCCCAGGATGTAAGTCAGGCCAGCTCTGACACCGATCGTTTCTTCGCATCTTCCTTTAACCATCCAAGTAAAAGAGAACTCTGCTAGCTGGCATTGCCTACTTCCCGGCTAACAATAACCTTCTCACTTCAGCCTCTTTTATAAAGAGAGTGCAATCTCTGCAAATGAAGTGTTTTGAGAAAAACAAACAAACAAATATACAAACACGTGATCTGAAAGTAAGTGCTAAATGCCAGGCTGGGAGCTTTTGACTTGTGAAAAAGGAATGCTTCGAGATGGACGAAACCAAAACTACCAGCAGCCCTTCACATACGTACACTCACACAAGCGTACTCGGTCGTTTCACACACTTCCCACGTGCATCAGAAGCACGCTGTGAGGGCAGTCATTTTTATCCCAACTACCAGATATAGAAACTGAGGCTCAACTACAAATCAGCAATGGAAAATCACAGTGTCTCTGGGAGTCTGTGGGTCCCTAGGCTTCTGCAGACAGTGACAAAATACATACCATTTCTCCAACAGCCCACAGCACACTCTCTCCTCTTCTTTCTGCCTCTTCATAGCTCTGTGACCTAGAGAAAATTACTCAACCTCTCAGAACTTCTGTTTACTTATTTTCAAAGCAAAGGGACTGAACTAGATATTAAAAGCCCTTCAGCACTAACACTTTATAATTTTCCAGTGTTAACATTCATAACTCTTCTACAGCTAAAAAAATAAAAGAACACTCAGGACTCTGAAAAACTCACAGGAAGTCAAGCTTGCATTTGAATTGCAAACAGTGAGAGCTTGGTGATCTTAATCTCGTATTTATTGGGTTGCTCAGACGTCGAGGATTGACAGCATCAATAGCTTCTCGAGAGAGAGCTGGAGGAACAGGGTCACTAACACTGCCCGTGCATTAGCAACATCATTTAAGGAAACTGGTACTCCTCCTCGTCTCCTATCTCTGCTTGAGATAATGCACTAAATTTTTTCAGAATGGGAAGGGAACTATCAACTAAAGATAGTCTAACAGGCCTGTTCCATTTTAGGAGCTTTAAAACTAATAGCAGCTCAGAGTAAGATTTAGAGGGGCTATAATGGCAAAATGAGCATCAGAAACTTGGATCTCTTTTCCTAGAGCCCAGCTCTTTCTACACTGCCAGAGTAAATTATTGACAAAACCATCTGGCCCTTTGCAAGAGAATAGACTACTCCCCGGTTCTGAGCAGGTGATACGTTTTAGTCTGTCAACGGAGAGAGAAGCTGGTTTTGGTCTCAAAGCATTGATAATTTCTCTAGGCTTGCATTTTCTACGTGTGAACTATTCTTATCTCTACATGCCAGAAGGGAAGAACATCAGTTTTAAAGCTGAGAAAGATGAAATAAAAAGCAAACACACTGATTGCAAGTGCACCTGGGCTATGAGCATTCAGTGATGCTTGACCTGGATAAAGAAATGTATCCACATTCCCCAAAGCAAATGCGGTCACAGCATTCACCCTCCACCTGTTTTTATAGCATTAAAGCTCCCATGTCTGTATAGGGAAGGAAATGTCTGGCCCTCCGGGGGGACAGAGAAGTTTTTCCTTGTTCTTATACCACAGTAGATCTCCCTGGGTAGATAAGAGGTCAGAGCATAAGCTGCTACCTATCAGGAAGTTTCTATTCGACAGGACGGTGCTTATTTATTTCTGCTCAGCGAGTCCCACCCATGAGTGGTGAAGCTGGATCTGGGCTCCGTTGCAAGCCTGGCCTCCAGGCTGCCACTCCAATTTAGGAAGCTGAGTGGGAGAAAATAAAAATGGCACTGCCATGTGCTCATTTCTGTTCCACCTCTTGGAAACCTTCATGATGAGAAAATGAGCCTCAGAGGGAACGCTTGTCTGCCTGTCCCCTAGTTCACGTATGTCCAGGGTCACCATGAGTGCACGATTTACACTGCCTTCCAGACCCCCTTCCTGAAAATAGCTCCCATTACTCGAAAATAAGGCAGATGCTATCAACTTAGGTTTCCTCTTAGATTTCTAACCGAATTTCACTGTAGTTCAAAAATATCCTGGGCTTGTGATAAGGGCTTATGATAGCTATTTCCTTGTATATTGAGTTTTCTTTTTCTACTTTTAGTCATTTGCACTTGTTTTTGGAGTTTCAGGGTACTTGGTTAGGTGAGTGTTCATTTGCTCATGCCTCTTACTATAGAAACATTTACCCTCTTAAATAAATGAAAACATCCTGTTCGGGCATTTTCAGGAATTTGAAACTACTTTTTATGATGGTATAGTGGTAGATATATTACATGACACATTTGTCAAAACCTATAGTATCTTACAGCACGAGCATATATAGCACATAGCATACAACAATAGTGAAACTTAATGTACGCAAATTAGAAAAAAAAAGTCATTTCATTGGTCAGGATCCCAGTAATGAATACAGAATAGAAGGAGCCAAACTAGCTATGTTGTAAATATTTGAAGCAACCTCTATGAAGGGTATAGAGAGGAAAAGCTGCTAACCTAAGTAACTCTGGAAATTAGTAGACTTTGTAAGGCTAGAGGCAAAAGGAACTATACACAAACTCGTTTCTAGCTGGTAACATTATTGCCCATGGCAAGATAGGTAACAGTTCCAGGGGCACCTGGGTGACTTAGTCGGTTAAGCATCGACTTTCGCTTGGGTCATGATCTCGCAGTTCGTGGGTTTGAGCCCCGCATCGGGCTCTGTGCTGATTGCCAGCTCAGAGCCTGGAGCCTGTTTCAAAAGTCTGTGACTCCCTCTCTCTCTGACCCTCCCCTGCTCACGCTGTCTCTCTCTCTCTCCTAGAAATAAATAAAACATTAAAAAATTTAAAAAAAAAAAAAGATAGGTAACAGTTCTGACCTGCTATGTGGATACGCTGGAATTGAACAATTAGACAAAAAGATGGCAGATTGTGGGAGCAAGGAGTCTCAATGGTAAAGTGTGGATTTACAGAAAACCAAAGGGAAAAGCAAGAATGATCCATGTAGTAATGGATTAGAGACTTGAAGAAGAATTCTTATTTAGCATAATATAGACACATATTTACATAAATATTTAAATACATAAATATTTAGTCACATGTTATACATGGCTTAACATATACACATATATTTCTTAGTTCTGCCAAATAAGAGAGCCTAAAAGAAATGACATCCGATAGCAATGAGCACACCCAGCATCCATAATTTCTAGTACCATTCTCCAAAAAAATTAATGATAGCTCTTTGGAAAATGGCTGATGCTAGGACTGGAGCAGGACTTACACAAGCTGAGCCTGGAGCATCTTCTATGCCAGAAAGGAAGCACGCAGGAAACACCACACCCACCATGACTGAGGTATGTCAAAGGAACACAGAAAGCAATGTAAAGAGCTCCTGAGAGCCAAAACTAAAACAATTCAGACAATTGAATAAAGCAGTACTAGATTGTAATTTGAAGTACAAAATATATTTCTAACAGTCCAATGATACAAATAAATGATTAAATAGAGAAAGTTCCCTTGCAGAAGAATTCCAGATAATTCCCCACTCCTTCTGTGTGAGCTGGGCATATTGTGACTTCCTTCCAAATACAGTATAGGAAGAACAGAAAATCACAATGTTATAGAAAAATGTTACAGACATTTGCTAAGCATTAGCATCAAAAGTAGTAAGTCGTATTGATAGTATGTACTCAAAATAAAGTGTGATGAGAAGAGCTTTTTGCCTCTGTGTTCCTCCTCTTGAAACCCCCAATACCAGTTTAATTGTGAGAAAAATATTACTTTCCAGTATACGGGCATCCTATGATGTACATGACCAGTATTCTTCAAAACTGCCAAGGTCATCAAAACCAAAGAATGCAGAGAAACTGTCACCACCAAGATGGACCTAAGAAGATATGACAACTAAACGAAATAATAAGTTGGAAAGGATCCTTGAAAAAAAGGACATAAGGTAAAAACCAAGGACATTTTTTAAGTGTGGACTTTAATCAATAAAAATCTATCATGTTGATTAATTAATTATAATAAGTACCACAGTACTGTAAGATGTTAAAAATAGAGGAAACTATGTGAGAATGAGCAGGAACTCTCTGAACTAGCTCTTCAATATTTCTGAAAGTCAAAACTTCTAAAAAATAAAGTCCATAAAAACATAATGATTTTCTAAATATGGATTTTCCCCTGACAGAACCAGTGGGGGAAGGAGATTTTACAACTTTAACCCAAATATCTTCCATGTTTTAGGTCAGAGGCACTGTGCATTTTTAGCTAAAAAATATAAGACACTGGGCAGACAGGGAGAAACACCCTCCCAGGAACAACATCTTCAAAGTCATTAGATGCCATAAACAGACCATTTATCCTGAGATCCCCCATGTCAGTAACTAATCCACTATCAGTTAAAGACATCAGGAAAATAAGTGGCAACAAACAGGAGAAATAAAAATGTCATCAATAATGATAAACAGGCTAGTAAATGTGACTGCAGCTTTTCATCAAATTCCCTCTACCACCACCCTTTACACCTAAGTCCATTAAAACATATTCAGTGGATCCAAAAATAACATCATAATATTTCCCTCTGATTCTGGTTTTTTTTCCTGTATTCCTAATCTGGGAAAATAGTATCATGATTCATCCAGGTAGCAAGTAAAGGACTTTGGGGTCATCCTTGAAAGCCTCTTTTTCTAAGACCTCTTATCCCAGCTAGTACCAAATCTAGCCATTTACTTCTTAAATGTAATTCTCAAATCTATCCATTTCTTGCATCTCCAATAGCAGCCCAACCACCACCAACAGAACCACTTTATCATAAACTACCATTATCTCCCATGTGAATTAATGCAATGAATTCTTAATTACCCAAATGCATTCAGACAGGCTCTGTGCTAATCCATTCTTCACAGCACGGCCAGATTCATCTTTGCAAAACACTGAAATATTTACAACTCTCGTTTAAACTTTTCACTGCCTTCTCATGGTCCTTAGGATAAAGTCCAGAGACTTTAAGATAGGAAACAGAGCTCTGTATGGTCTCCTGCCTACCTCTCTGGACTCCATTTTATCCTCAGCACTCCAACCATAGTGATCTTCTTTGCAATCCTCCAACTCATCCTGCTGCTTTCTGTCCTCAGTACCCTGGGCCTGCTCTTCCTTCTTCTATGAATGCTCTTTCCCCCTTCTTCGTCCTTAGTTAACACCCACTGATTCCTCATTATTCAAGTGGCACTTTCAAAGAAGTCTCCTAACTTTCAGTACCTCAAAGGCCAGACATCTTTAGTGGATCTTAGAACTTTGTCCTTTGATTTCATAGCACTTAGCTTGTAAAAATATATTCATTTTTATACTTATTGGAATTATGCTCCCCTCTTTCATCAGGCTCTACTACACAAGAGAGGCTATGTTTAGTTATGCTGATACTCAAATATTTACTCAACGAATAAAGGAAGCATAGGGACTTTTTCATGAAGTCGTATTAGGTAAAACACTTAAAAAGAAAAACTTTGCCAACAGGTTTTATGTGGTACCAATGATCTGAAGATACACTGACCTAAAAAGATGAAGAAGGAATTTACACAGATAAATTCTCTTTCTGTCAAAATCATGACCTGGTTGACTGACTTCCAGGGAAGGGTCAGAACTTAGATACTTGATAACACTGTCCTTATTCTCATCTTGATAGAAGGCCAAGTTATAATCAAACTGCCTCTGAGAGTAAGAAGGGGCAGTTTACCTTCCCCTAACTTTGAGGTGCTCCCCAAAGTGTTCCTGGGCCTCTTCCACCAAATCTAGATGTTGACTCTTTCAGCACAAGTATCAGGAAACTCACTAATTATGGCTTAAACAAATACATCTTTTGACCTCACGTAACAATAAGCCAAGTCAGGCAGTTTGTGACCTTACTTGTTCAACTATACTTCAAGGACCGGGGCTCTTTTTCTGGGCTCTGGGGTCCTTAGCATGTTGACTTTTCTCTTTATGCTTGGCACTTCAAGGTTTAAAAAATTGCCACATCTGTGAACATCATTCAAATTTCAGGCAGAAGGAGGCTATCAAGAAATATCAGCAGGTGCCTGTGTACTTTTAAGTGAGGAAAGTAATTTTCCCTAGAATCACAGATTTCTTTCATATTTTATTAACCATAATTTGCAAACGCAGACACCCATTGCTACAAAGAAGGAAGGAAGGGAGGAAGGAAGGAAAGGAGGGAGGGAGGGAGGGAGGGAGGGAGGGAGGAAAGAAGGAAGGAAGGAAGGAAGAAAGAACAAAAGAATGAAAGAAAGAAAGAAAGGCATGGGAAACAAGTCCCTTTAATTGGGCAGGCAAGGGAGAAGAAAGCTGGTAAGAGATTGGATAGTCAGTGTGGATTTTTTTTCCTTTTACAAATTAATTAATAATGAGAAGGGGATATAACATAGCTAGACTTCAAGGGGAAAAAAGTATAAATGTTAACTGAGAACATTCCAATCCAAACTGTTTTGACTATTTGTGGAGTTTTGTGTGTGTGTGTGTGTGTGTGTGTGTGTGTGTGTGTGTGCGCGTTTACCTGGGCCTGTTTTGCCCATTATGACAAGATTGATTTTTTTTAAGTTTCTTAATGTTTGTTTATTTTTGAGAGAGAAAAAGAGAGAGAGTGAGCAAGGGAAGGGTGGAGAAAGAGAGAGACAGAATCCCAAGCAGACTGTAGCATCAGCACAGAGCCCACTGCAGGGCTTGAATCCACGAACTGTGAGATCATGACCTGAGCTGAAACCTGGTTGGACGCTTAACCGACTGAGCCACCCAGGTGCCCCAAGGGATTGATTTTAAATGTAACCTTAGTAGAAATAGATTCCCCTGTATTTGACATGAACTTATACTTCCTAATATAAATGTCTATCTTCTCAATCATTAAATAAGTTGATAACATAAGGTATGTTTGGGGATCAATGTTTCCTGAAATTCAGAATTGAGAAAGTGTATTCCCTTTGACACAAAGTGTATACCTGTGCTAAATCTATAAAATCAATGAATATTAACTGACTATCTCCACAGTACCCTCTTAGATCTGATGCTTGAAACTAGTTCCAAAGTCCAAATTTAAGGATCAAAATTCATATATACACTTCAGTGTAGGAAAAAAGAGGAAGCCAGTCTCACAGTTATAGGATTTAATTTGAATCTTTGTTACAAATCCTATGCCTAACCCAGCAGGATAACTGCTCCTTCAAACTATAGAGATGTGCTCCTACAGCAAATCTCAAGGACTATGTATGTACATATGTGTGTGTGTTTCTGTGTGTATGTATACATGTATATATATCCCTGCCCCCCACATACACTTTCAATTAGAGAAGTAGGGAAAGTGAGAAGAAATCTCCACAGCTAACACTATGATTTACATAACTACATGCATTAAAGACTAAAATCCATAATATTTACAAATTTTTCAGAGATATGTTCTCTATGATAAGTACTCACATGAAAAATAAGACATACTGTGATTTCTGATTCCATTAATGCACTTCAAGAGCACTGAATAGAAGATCACCTAAATATAAGTCCTACTGCACAACATTTACTCAATAATTATTTACTGAGAATGCCTATCAACATTTATTCAATAAACACTTATTAAACTCCTACTCTGTGTAAAAGGGGAATCTCAATAGGAATAGCACAAGGAATCCCAGTCTAGTAGGTAAGTTTTTAAGCCATAACATAAATAGGACCCTACTGGGCAAGAATACAAGCTCTAGACACACATCAAACTCTGCTTACCGTATTGATTAGCCTGGAAAAATTCTATTTCTGGAGCCTTATTTTCTTCATCTATAAAACAGACATGATCACATAGCCTACTTTGTCACACAGTTTTGTGTGTGCATCAAGTAATATATAGCCTAAAGAGTGCTGAGCATTCAGAGGCTTCTCACTGATGTTAGCCTTTAATATTCTTCAATTGTCTTATCATTTATACATGCCAGAAAATTTACATGAGGAAGAGAATATAAGTCTGAAAGACATTAGAAAGGATTCAGCAAAGAGTGGTATTTGATCTGAGTGTTGAACAATGTGAGGAAATTTACTAAGCAGTTGAGAGTCAAGGAAGATACTTCCAGACAGAAGGCAACGAGATCTACAAAGGCTTGAAGGCTTGAAATTTCACAAACTGTAGGGGAAACTAGTCAAGAGGGGAAAGGAGGAAATATCACTATGACGTTGAGGGAGAAACAGAACGTCACCCCAAAATGTGCCACTTTGACATGTGGACTGTTTTGAGCTGAAAGCAATTAAGACTCAGCAGACAGGAAAAGTGTTTTCTCTCTCCCTTAACTGCCTAAAGAAATTCAGATAGGGCAAGTGAATCAGGAAGAGAGCTATTACCTGAGGTAACTTTTTATATCAGAAAGACATCTGCATGACAGGGCAAACATCGGCTTACCAAACATTTCCTCTTCATGTCTTCCTGCAAATTGTCTTCCTTCCCTTGGAAGCCCCAGACCCCTACCCACTTCTCCTTAGCTCAGGATGGTAGATGAGCTTCAATTGCCTGTCTTAGATTCTCGTTATTTTACAAGGCTTCTGTACACAGTATTAAATTTGCTTTTCTCCTGTTAATCTGTCTTGTGTCAGTTAAATTATTTGGGCAGCCAAAGAAACTCAAAATAAAGAAAGGGAAAGCTTTCGACCTTGATGGTGGTGAATGGGGAGATGGTGAGCATCTGGAGAGATGAGGGAGGCAGGCTGAGGGTTGATTGGGACACTTGGAAACCTACCCACAGAGACTGGAAAATAACAATTTATTCAATTATTTCTACTTCATTCTCTTGTGAGCCATCACTGATCACTCACCCTCAGTTTTTATCTGTAATCTTTCTTACACACAGTGCATGTCCATATGCACATGGACAATTTACATCAAACTGCCATGCTCAGAAGGAATGAGGTTTGAGGTGACCACTAGCACAGAACTGAGGTGATTCTAGAACCCAGCTCCTATCTAGAAGATTTCTGTGATCCAGAAAGGGAGGCAAAGGTTTGAATATATGACAGCAACCCAGACAGCATTAACCCCAAATTGCCCTATAGTCTGGGCTGAGAATTTTCTGGAAGACATTATCCTCATTTAGGAGATTTGAGCCCAGAGCATTATCAATGGATCCACTTACTGAATATGAAGAAGACAGGTCTGGGGTTCCAGACCCTCAACTAATCTCCACAAACACACCAAACTACACCTATTTATACAGTCATTTCTCCTGAAGAACTTAATACTGACTCAACAGCTTCTACAGAACAAAAAATGTAGAGAACAGCCAAAGAGAATGGCAGGAGAGATGGAGACCCAGCAATGCAGGGAACCCCCACCCCCTACCCTGCAAACAGCAGGTGGGGGTATAGTACTAAGGGATGGGAATAGATTCATCTGCCTTGGGCAGACTGTGTTTTAAATAAAAGAACAACTAGTATACAAAAGGCCCAGCTCTAGAACTCTGCCAAATGACAGAGGGGCTACTGGAATGTTCTAGATCAGGGGCGCTGGCAAGCAAAACACCTTACACACCCCTTCAACCTTGACAGTGAAGATAGGAGCCAGCTTTTCCTGATACCAAAGCTGGCCTGCCTCTTCCATGAGCCCCAGATGCCTACTCATACCAGCCTCAGATGCACAGAAAAAAAAGCCACGTGATTTTACTCATATGTGAAATCTAAAAAACAAAACAAATGGATAAACAATGAAAAAGCAGACTTAGGGGCACCTGGGTGGTTCAGTTGGTCCAGCGTCTGACTCCCGATTTCACTCAGGTCATGATCACAGGGTCTTGGGACTGAGCCCTGTGTCAGGCTCTGCACTGAATGTGGAGCCTGCTTGGGATTCTCTCTCTCTCTGTCTTTCTCTCTCTCTCCTTCTGCTCCTCTCCCCTGCTAGCTTCCTCTCTCATAGACAGACAGACAGATACATAGATAACAGAATCAAACCTATAAATGCATAGAAAAAAATGATTATTACTAGAGGGGAGGTGGATAGTGTGGTATGGCCAAAATGGGTGAAGGAGAGTTGGAGATATAAGCTTTCAGTTATGGAATGAGTAAGTTATGGGAATAAAAGGTACAACACAGGGCATATAATCAAAGGTATTGTAACAGGGTTGTATGGTAAGAAATGGTAGCTATACTTGTAGTGAGATCATAACACAGAGATGTTGAATCATGTTGTATACCTGAAACTAATATAACAATGTGTGTCAAATTTCAAAAGCTTTTTTTTTTTTTAAAGAGAACACATCTGGTATAATGATAATGGCCACAGCAATTAAGCATTTGATACATGCCAATCAATGAATAAAGGCCTGGAATGACTATGTGACTTAATTCTCACACCACAGCAGGTGCAATTAACCCCAACTTACAAAAGAAGAAATTGAGGCTATAAGATGAAATGACTTTCCCAATGAGTGGCAGAACCAGGACTCCAACTCAGGTCTGTCTGACTTAAGAGCCCAAGGTCTCATTCTCAGAGACTCTGGAAGGGGTAAAAGAGCCTCTTTGACAGTCATAAAGGATTTTCTGAGGTCTTTTCTCCAGTCGTCTAGATCCTCACTAACTTACTGAGCTCTTCTTGCTATATCCAATGATCAGTGTGTATTGAAGCACTTGTACTTCCTTCTACCCAAGGGCTGGGAAGAGAAGACACTTCCAGAATTTCCAGTCCTGGGAAAACAGCCAAGTAATCTGGCTTCAGCACCACCATCTATTCCATTTAAAGGCACTTTGTGATTTCAGAGTGCTTTCCAAAGACTCTCACCTGATCTTTCTTACAAGTCTGAGGCAAGAACTATCATGTCACCCTTAGCAAAGAGGAAACTTAAGTCCTGAGATCTACAGTGACTTTCCTTGAGATGACACAACTGGTACAGAGCAGAAATACAGCACTGAGCCAGAGTCCGTATTCCTAGTCTGCTGCATTATCCACACCATGAGACACTATTTGGCACAAGGTAGAGAGGTTGCCATATCCCATGTGCATATTTTGTTTTGATGGTTTCTAATTCTTCTTCATTTTTTATTCTGAATGGGGGAGCTATGAGGTGACAATATTCAGGATTCCTAAGTGATGAGAAAAAAAGGTTCCTGGTTAAAAACAACCTTCAAAGACTTGTGTTTTCCCTACTTTACTAGTTCTTCTTACTAATGAACCTTTCTGCTGACCATGTGTATAATTTATTATGGGAGGTAAACACTACAAATTTCCATCTTCAAGAGCAAATATCCATCTGCTTTTTACCTCAACTCCTGTGCAAAATTACTTCAATAAGGCTTTTAAAACCCCAACAAAACAAATCCATCACATATGCAGACTAATACAACAATAAGGGTAGATTTCCTAAGTAACCTTGACTCATGGTATACCAGAGGGAAGGATCAATAGGTGAGTCTATATAATCCTTAATAAAATCATGGATTACTATTAAACATTTTCATTATGTCATTTAGGGAGACAGAGAGGATTAGGGAGATCCAATCAACTAGGCAAATTGAATTAACACACAATGTCTCCATTGTTCATTTGAACTGCTCAAATGATTGAATAAGCTCTCCTTTTATTTGATCCTAACAACCAAGTGTGTCTCAACTGGTACTATTAGAGACCAAACAAAATTGATGATGGAATGAAAATTTGCTCAGTGGCTAGAATCACTAACTAGTATGTAATGAGCCTTTTTATTGAAGATAGTGTCTAACATTCATGATTTATAATAATTAGTGATTTATTTTAAGATGGGCTAGTTAGTTGGGATTTTGTGTTGTATATTATGGCAGTAAAATTTAATGATATTTTTCTGTAAAGAGAAAAAATCACTTACAATTTAAAAAAGCAATATAAAAGCAGGAAAAACTTTTAAAAATACATGGAGAAAAAAATGCCATCGGATTAACTACAACATGGATAGGAAGGATTTTGAGCCAATCTTTAACATATGCAGCAAGCACATATCTAATTAAGTTAATGGAAATATTAAAGGTTAAATCAAGTACTCACAAGTATTCTTGTGAATCACAATTTTCTGTGTGTGTGTGTGTGTGTGTGTGTGTGTGTAGAGATTGAGGAAATAACTATATTTTACTTCCTTGCATAAGGTGATCCTGCTGATGACATTGTCTCCTATTAACTAAATTTTTAACATGTGAGATGAGTTTAGGATACAAAAGAATCTTGGAGATTTATGGAAGTCAGAGATAGCAGGTCATGCATGTGTTCATATCCATGCTTAAAGGTCCCACCAAGAAGATGGCTGTTTAGACATCAAGAAAAATGGAGACCAACAAGTAGAACACAAAATTTAGAGTCTGGAAGTCACTGATTTAAATCCAATTTCTGCCATTTATTAATGTTGTTACTGAAAATAACAGTAACAACTGATCTGTGAAATTCAGATAATGACATCTGTCTTACAGAATTGTTCTGAAACTTACATGAGGTGTTAGGTACCTGGTGTAGAATGGTGTTTCATAGTAGGCATGTAAATGTAACAATTATTATCAGCACTATAAATACTGCTAATAACACTAAAAATACATTATGTACATATCCTATGCCAGATACTGTAATGGAACTCTTAAACACAGCAACATTTTATTGTGTGCAGAGACAGCTATGCCTCTGTACATACCGGCTTAATGGAGGAAATGTTTTTTTCCTAACTAACTTGTCTGTGAGTCCAAAAAGTAGTTGTAACTTAACTGTACAGGTACTGTAGTGCACACACTCAAATACTAACTTATGAATTGAACATATAATCATTTAGGTCCCTGAAATTATTTAAGAGATCAGGTATTATACCTATTTCATGGTCTTTTCTTAGCACAAAGTGTAATTTACCATTAATTCAGAATGTATGTTCTCTAAGGTCGGGGACCTTGTCCTTCTTTGTGACTATTACATAACATCAACTTAGCAGAATGCTTGGCACCTATGAGAAAAAGTTAAAACATTTGTGGATGAAAAAAAATGTGTGACTGGATAGTCTTTCTGAATGATACTGCTCCTACCAGCCAATGAAGTACAATATATTTGAAGACATGGATTTCGAATGTCACACACATCCTTACAGCGACACAGTAAGAACCACAAAAATGCAGAAGAAAAGGTCTTGGAATTGAATAATGGGACAATCTCCTTTGACCTTATGAGCCACAGATTTTACAGAGATTTTATTTCAATGAGAAGACTGAATTATATTAAGGGTGAAAAGTGATAATCTCTCAGAAAAATTCAAATGGAAGGAAGCATAATGAATGGTCATTAAGAAATCAGCTAACATTTGGCATGTTCTTAGAATGCAGCCAGTATTCATAATGAAACCTCACATATCTGTGAGATTCCAGAATGTCAGGGATATAAAAACTGAAAGATAACTAGGACACAAAAAACGTAGGAGTTCACAAAGGAAATATATGCACAGAGACAAGGTCAGGCAAACTAAAACTATAGTACAGGCTGGGGTTTTGGCCCCTTGCCCTTGTACACTATGCTAGATTACATGGAATCAGAAGGAAAGAGATCTAAAATTTCCTTTACCCTAGGACTCAATCTGGCTTCTGCTGGCCCTTCTAACAAGGTGGGACAAAACATGCAGAATGGACTTCTTACAGAGACAGCAAAGGCTCAACTGTTTTGTCCCTCATTAACAAAGGCAAAACCAACAAGAGATCTTGAGAAAGATAGGACTGATTCTTTCTCAGGTGCAAACAGCAGTTAGCCCACTTGAACTCTAGCTTCATAGATGAGTGGAACCAAAAGGAGAATAGATGAGAGCCAATGAAGACGAGTGATGGCACCTCTATAATGTAATGGAACTAAAACAAAGATGGTACCCAAAATATGGAATCCCAGGGCGCATAGGTGGCTCAGCTGGTTAAGTGTCCAACTTCAACTCAGGTCATGATCTCACAATTTGGGAGTTCGAGCCCTGCATCAGGCTCCAAGCTGACGATGCAGAGCCTGCTTAGGATTCTCTTTCTCCTACTCTCTCTCTCTCTCTCTGCCCCTCCTCTACTTGCAAGCTCTCTAAACAAACAAACAAACTTAAAAAAAATGGAATCACATGAGAGGGAGAATGACCTGTTCACTGTTTTTGACAGTAATCCCTGGATGGAGAAGTAGAGAGAGGTCTTAATTTAACTATCCAAATATGCATGCAAAATATCTGCAAAATTGTGATTGACAAATCCAAGCTTCTGGAATTAAGTTTAAACTGGCCCCCTGTTTCTCTTTGTAAGCTTTTAAATTGCCTTTTGAATGGATTTCCCATAAGAGAAGATTACCCTAAGGGATGATAGTACTGATTCTTGCCAAAAAGGTCATCCACTTAATCCAAACATTATTCATAATGAGGACTGTGGGCACCTGCCCATCAAGAAAGGGAAGTATCCTGGCAGCAAATCTAATTCCCTGCTCAGCTGTCAGCTTCCCTTCCAGATGGTGACGGCGGATGGATGCACTGACCTGGACTAATCTTTAACTGATACTCCAATCCTGTTCTTTTACTGAGGACTCATTAATGCCAATTATAATCTTTGATTAAGCTTGTGCTTGACAAATGGGCCTTATTGCAAGTATTCACTTCAGACAGGAATTTACAACTAGAGGTTAGCAAAATCAATACTCTGGACAGTATATGATCAGAAGCAGGACTGGCCAGAAAACCTAGTACAGTGCACCCAGTAGCATTCAATCCATCAGAGCTGCCCACTTAGAATGACCCACGGTCATCCTCTATTAATCTTCCCCTGTTCTCAGATGTACCACATTCAATCAAAAGTAAGGCTGCAGGAAATGAGATGGCCTATTAAGTAAGACACTGTTTAGAATTTCTCTGCAAATGTCTGCTAGGAATCTTGACAATAAAATGAAGTTTCCTTTGCTCTTCCTGAATTAATACAATATCAATGATGACCATGTTGTATAGATATAATGTAGAACTGATTTTTCCAAACTCATGGAAGTAAGCATGGTTTCAGAACTATCCATCCACTCCTCTAACAATTGAAAGGTCATTCTTTGGATCAAGCTAAAAAGCTAGAAGTCTATATACTTGTTATACAACAGCCTCATAGAACACTCCTTGCTAAACCGCTCTTTAAAGACTGTTATCAGAAGTGGCTGTAAGAAAAGGAACTTTGAAATCTACTTCTGTTTCATTTTGCAGTGAGGTCTCAGCTGGAAAGGGGCTCAGATTCAGGGATGCTGGTATGTCGTGTTATGCAACACTATGCTAGCAACTCATGCCGTCAGCTTCCCTTGGGTCAAAAGAGACTCATGGGAATGTACATAAATCATGTTCCCAGTGAGATTCAATCTCATACAAACATGTTGGACAGACTGAGGCAGAAGCTTGAGAACAAAAAAAAAAAGGAATTCCTGAGAGAGTGGCTGCAAGTGAGAAAGAAGTCAGGCATGCCAAGGTTGATAAAGTCTGGCGCTTCTGAAGGTGTTGGGAGCACCAGCAAAGCTGAAAGAACTGTGATCACTAGGGGTCCGCCACACTCCAGTAGGATCTCCTCCCCCACAAGCAAGTCACATAACAGGAAAGGGATGACCAGATGGAAATAGAGAGGATGATGTGAAACTAATGAGGAAAACAGCCACCTGGGGATTCTTTTGCTTCAAAGGTAGGCACAATGCTATGTGGGCAGCCTGCAAAATGTGAAAGTAGGAGGCCAGGCCTGGCATCTCGAAGGTAATGAGTAGAGTGAAAGTGGATAACAAATCAGTGGGAAAGGACCACAGTCGGTATGAAGAGTGGCGAACACAGGATTACTGGGGAGATCTTACATAGAGATTCAAGAAGAACAGTGACCCAAAACCTTACACATTTCTTTTTAGTTCATGATTTCTCTTTATGGTACTATTACACTGATTTTGATCCATGAGACTTTGTAAGACCTGGCATAAGAGTAAATAAATACGATGTTCTTATTGCATGATATTCACAATGGAGTCTAAACTCCATCCAGATATAGTAATAACTGTTATCTTATTGTTATTTGTGGCGGATGGAATCAAGTAGATATTTTTACCTCATTTCTTTCATTACCCACCTACAAGTCTGTTAAAGGGATTAAACACAAACGTAAAAATACCTTGTAAACTTTAAAACACTACTCACAATGTTCAATCGTGCTCTTATATGAAAGACATGGGGAAATTTCTTCTCCAATTCATCTTCATTCTGTTTATGCTACAGTATTTGATACTGCTATACTACTCAAAGCTTTGTTAAAACTCTAAAATCTGATGTTGAAGAAAAAAGCAAATGTTTTCTGAGAAGGTGGCATTATAAATTATAAGCAGTCCTTAACACCTTACCTCAAAATCACATATTGCTTCATTTTGCTAGGATGTAAAAGCTGAGAAAATGATATTCAGGACAAGTAAATGTTGGGAGAAAGAAAAGAAGGAAGGTAGCAGTTCATCATTTCTGGGATGAATGATCCTTCTGGGGTTCTCAGCAGGCAGCTGATGGAGACTTTGTGCCTGGTAGGAAGAAATGAAAGTAAGGAATAAGGTACAGAAAGAGTTCATTAATTCATGTGACTGCCCAAATCTGTCCATGGCTGGTCCTGGCTTATTTGTGGAATGTGTCAGGAGGTGGAAACGGGATTCAGAAATACCAATTAGTCTGTTCCAGTAATCAGGCTGAGAGTGACTAATAGTGTGTTTGAATAAGGCCTTCTCCCATAATTAGAGCCTGTGTGATACATTTACAACCTTAAATATACCTTAGCTAAAGCTTAGAGTAGAGTTGGGCAACACAAACAGCTAGAGTGAAATCAACACTGGGCAGCATGGAGAAATTATGGTGTTCTGTTACACAGTGCCCAATTATGCATCCATTGTCCAGAGAATGTCTTTAGTGTTAGAAGCTGGATACCCAGTAGAGAGAATACATTTACCAATGTCTAAAAGCAAAAGTAGGTATTCTGACTTATTCTATTATGAAAGCAGTTCTAAGTGCTTTCTAAATGAGGCTGGCGATAAAGACTCATACAATTTCCATGATGTTTCCCAAAGACGCCTGCCCCGATGGATCTTCTGCTGACTGTTGTGGGTCTTAAAACTGCTGGCAAGAACCAGATGCCAGAAACAAAGCTCTGGTCCCTGTTAAGACTTTATCCATTTAAGCATTCATTTAGCATTCCTTAAGGAAGAGACTTGTGTGTTAAAGGCCCTTAGAGAATTTGCCTTTGATCAAGTCTCCATACCACACCCAAAAAACTATTTTTAATACGGATTAGACATCTCATTCCATGTTTCCCATCTCCCATAAAATCCTTATAATCTGTGGCTTTCCCCCCTTTTGTCCAGCTCGTTTAAAATGACTCACAAGGCTCCTCATGATCTGGCCTTGCTATGGGTCCCTCTTGAAACACTCTTCTTCTTTTCTTCACTCAAGCTGCCCTCTTGCCAGGAATGCATCCTCTCTCCACTCACCTTCCTCCCCACTTTGGGTCTAAAATGTTCCAAATCATGCTTCAGATTTCAATTGGAAATTTAACTTCTCAAGGGATTGCTTTGACCTCAGATGATGCCTGGTCCCCTATTACAAGGACCCAGAATATTTTGTAACACTCACACATGCTCAATACAATCACAATTAACTGTGCACTTAGGTTATAATAATTTATCTTCAGCTTTCTCTCTGGAGCATACATTCCACAAGAGCGGGTACCTATTCTCTCACTGTTCTCAGTGCCTAGTATAGCCCTGTGCATACCTTAGGTGCCTAATACATAAACATTAAATGAAAAAAATAGGGAAAGCCAAACTGGGAAATGCTTTCTAGGCATGATAATGTGTTCACATGGTAAATATTTGAAGCTTTTCCTAAGAAAAAATAGAGGTTGGGAAGGGAGAAACTGGGAGGTCTGATCATCTTCAGGGTTCTCCTATCTATCCTTCAAGCTTCAGCTAATAGAGGTGGGAAGCCTTCTGTGATACCTTCAGGCACAGGGAAGCACTTTCCACTATGTATTTCCAACGAGCCACACTCATACCACAACCTTATCACATTGCTGTCGTGATTCACTTTCTTGTCTGTTTGTCTTGATTCCCTGAAATCAAGTTTCTGATTGCTCATTTTTGCGTCCTCACGGCATGGTCAACAGCCTCATGTTTAATATGAAATAAATAATACTTTCCAAATGACTGGATAAAAGATAAATAGAATGTATTTTGCTGAAGGAAATTAGAAAGCTGGACTGCTGTAGGTTAAGGAATTAGGACTAAGGAGAAAAATGAAAGTCTTATGGTGACCTTAGGCTTACTAAATACTTTTGGACACCAGGAAAATCATGAAAATAGACATAATCATGCTTGTTCCAGTGATGCATCATTCATAAATCCTGAGCAAAAAACTTTGAGTGATATTCTCATTTAGGTGCTTTTCTTGACTGCCATGAAAGGAGTGGATGACATGAAAGGAGACGTATGAAAGGAGACATATGGACAGTGCTTGATGGCTCGAAGTCAGCATGCACATGTAACAGATAATTAATGACAAATTTCGTTGCATCTCTTTCAATACCATACTAAATGTCACCTTTCCTCAAATTCTCCCCATCTTAATTTACACCTTTAGACCTTACACTTGTAACATTCAAGGATGTGGATCTGGTTTTCTTCCCTCCACCACAGAGATCAACTAGCTTTTCAAATAAATAATTCCTACATTACTGATTGTAGTCACATAGAATGAACACAAGAAGAACCAGAGGAAAAGATGTGCCTAGTTTACACAAACATATTACCGCCATAAGAAAGAATAGTGAATAACTGGTTATCATTGTCAAAACCTGGGAGATGGATCGAAGTTCTAGAGACTGAATGACTCAAGGTTCCCACAACAATGTATATTTGACCCTTGAACAACATAGGTTTGAAATTAATGGGTAAACTTACACATGGGGGATTTAAAAAAAAATAAATATATGTTATCAGTAAGGCCTGTGGTTAACTGTAGGCTATTAGTAAACTTCTAGAGAAGTGAAAAGTTACATGTGAATTTTTTACTGTGTGGGGGATCAGTGCCCCTAATCCCTCTTCCTAACCCCCATGGTGTTCAAGGGTCAAATGTATTAGCATCCAAATTAGAGAAACTGTTGCTTCCTGTTTTTGTACTATAATCATTAAGCAGTCTTGCCTTCCAAATAATATTTGTCATGAGTAGAACATTTGAATGTATTGGTATTCTCAAAGGAGAGTTTATGTTCACAGAATTCTGTTACCCAAACAATATTACACTATCAGAGAACATTTTAGGTAGCGGCACATACCTATTCAAATTCTAATGAAATATAGACTAGAAACATTTAAACTTTCAGTGGAATATTATTTGGAGAAAAAACCCAATCTTGTTTGGCTGACTGTATGCTATTGCTGCATTTGCAAATAAATTATTCTTGGCTGAAGAAAACTTCATGCAACAAATTCTGCTTGGAAGATTAAATGACTTTGAAACAGATACTCAATAATGGAAAAGTCACTATTGCTCCAGAAGAGCTACTTTTAAGTTAATGGGTTATCAGAAGAAAATAAGAGCTTGATACAAGTACCAAATGTAAACAAAACTGGAAGAAAAACTATTTGGCTTGAAATAAATGTAAAGGGAAGTATTCTGTCAATACCCAAATTGAAATGCTCTCTTTTTCCACAGCCCTTTAAGTTTCTGGATTCTTGTGATGATTTGATTAGATTTTTGGCATCTAGAGGATGTGTTACAGCTATTGGATTCCAATGTTTAGTAAATGGGCAATTTGCCAAGCTAGAAACAACTCCATGCCAGGATCCATAGTAAAATAAGTTACGTATTTATCTAATTATTTTGTCTTTGAATTCTTTACCTTGTTTTTTGGTTTTACCTTCCTGCTCCCTGACCAGAATCCAAACTCCCTGAGGACAGGGAATTTGTTTCATCTACTGCAGGGTCCTCAGCTTCTACAAGAGTGTCAAATACACAGCAATACTCGATAAATATTTGCTTAATGTTGAATGAATGAAAGGAGTAAACAGATTAGATGACCAGGCTATTTCAACAAAGACTGCAGACAGAAGAGAGGAATAGTTCATGAGGAGAAAGTTTAAGCCTGTTAGGTATTTGCCTAAAACTGCAATTTTATGGCATTACAGATAACACTTAGAGGTCATCAAATTATATAATATCTTATATCTATCAATTGCTATGTGGTAAAAGGTCTGTCTGTTCTTTGATTCTCCGTATACCCGAACCACCTGACTGCAGCCCACCAAACTTAAAGTCCTTTAAAAAGGCATTTCTGCAAACTCCCAAAAGCAAATATTACTCTGGGACCTGTCAGTGGCAAATAAATATAGGAAGACGACATAAAATTGTTGGACTATACAGTGTAATCTGAAAGGATTTTTACTGAAGGATTCTTGCTATATTTCTGGGAAACTTAGCCGAGTCATTTACACATAATGGTGACTTACACATAGAGCCAACTGTGCATAGACGTATGTGTGGGGATATAGAGAGAAACCTCTGAAGGGGGGCTTTTAACCCAGCTTGGGCTTAAGAACCTATCATAAAGAGCACCTGCTGTACTCAGGCTCAGCGTGCAGCAGCAAGAATATATCTCCATACCCAAATCCAAATGAGACCATCAGAACATTCAGATGGAGTTATTCTGGAACAGGAGACAAAGCATGGGGCTAGAAAGGTCTGGCCACTCTCTGCCACTGTCTTATGGAGTGGCCTTCATCAAAGATGTCAGCATTTGGACCTCAATAGGACAGTAGGACAGGACGATCTTTCAAAATCTTGCTGGGGTGAATTTTCTGCGATCAATAAAAATCCACTGGGCCTGAGGAATCCGACAGGGTGTACCAAATCCTCAAAATACTTAAGACATAGGAAAAATTAGCCTGACCAAGGAGAATAAGTAAGTGGTTCTCTGACAAATGTAGGTGGTATAAAAAAGAGGCTCTCTAGACACTCAGGCCAAAGTGGGTGGGTCTTTTTTATTTTTTCCTAAATAGTTCATTTTCTATTTCTGAAATATCTATATGATTTAGTTCATCTCTCTTCTTCAGTTTACCTGTGCAGGCTTCACCTAAATTAATTTATGTGGATATGTTGAGGACAAAGTAGGAGAAAAGAATTTTAATCAAATTGTGGGAGGACATAGGTTTCCCAATTATTAGAGGAGGTTTTTGTGTTGTTTCCCATCTACAGATTCCCTCAGAGTTTATTCCTGTTTCCAAGGAGTAACCTGGGAATAAATAACCCAAACAGGTCCCATAAGGCACTAAGAGCTCTATATTTGTGTCTGTAATTCTGATGTGCATGCACATTTATGCCTTCAAAATAGGTCCAATTGTTTCCCAGAAAAAATTCTGACACAAAGAAAAATATGAGTGGAGGGAAAAAAGTGACAAGAATTTGTAGTACTGCTTAGTTGGCAAACATGTGGTTTGTCAAATCCCTCCACAACCCAAAATTAACCAAGGGACAGTCCGGAAGGGAACAGGGAAGTTCGATTGTCACTAAGTATTGTTGAAAGGATCTGACAGCTCCTGGCAAGAGTACTCCTTCTTTACATCATGTCAAGCAACCGAAAGGGACAAAAAAACCTTTCCATTATAATTCAGTTCACCATATTGTTCCACACAGTTCTTAGGCTGCTGATGTACCCTAACTATTCCTGTTGAAAGTGTCCACATGCTCCTATCTCTGGGCCCCATAAAGTAGTATACCAAGCTCAAAGTCACCCATCCTGCCTCTTCCTCTTCCAACAAATGAGGACTCGTGGACAACTCAGAATGAGAGATATCCATAGATGTTTCACCTAATGGAACTTAACTAAAGTCTCAATGAAAGGCTCAAACAAACGACATTCCTGATGTTCTTTACTCTATTGCAATACTTTTCTGATTTAGCAGGTCAGAGTGTGCACAAGGAGTCAAAAGGCTTTCAAAAGCCATCACCTGGCAAGCTAGTCTATTTAGGACATTTTATCAGAACTCCATATATAAGTTGGTGAATTATCCTCTCAAATTCAGCCATGCATGATAATACTAATGCTTTCCTACCTCAAGATCATTCTTGACATGGTTCCTCTCTCTAGAATTTCTTGCTCAAAAATCTTCATAGGACTCTTTTTTTTACATCATCTAAGTCAGTGATGAAATGTCAGCTAGTCAAAAAAAAATCTTCCTTGGGGCGCCTGGGTGGCTTAGTCGGTTAAGTGTCCGACTTTCGCTTAGGTCATGATCTCGCGGTTCATGGGTTCGGGCCCCGCGTCGGGCTCTGTGCTGACTGCCAGCTCAGAGCCTGGAGCCTGTTTCAGTCTGTGACTCCCTCTCTCTCTGACCCTCCCCTGCTCACGCTGTCTCTCTCTCTCTCTCTCCTAGAAATAAAAACCTTAAAAAAAAAAAAAAATCTTCCTTGACCACTCTATACAAAATTCAACATCTTTCCAACCCAATACATATTACCCTAGTTTAACTTTCTTCTAAGTATAAATGTCTTAAATTTTACTATTCTGTCATTTGTTTATATATATTTTTTGTCTCTCTCTCCTAATTGGAATCTGAATTCCTTGAGAGCAATAACCATTTGTCTTGTCCAAATTCTCAACAATAGTGTAATGCCTAACATAAATATAGCACTCAATAAATATTAATTGGCGGACTATGTGAGATTATGTGTTCTCACAACATTTTGAGACTACGAAGTTACCAAATATTTGGGTGGCCAACGAACAAGGAAAACTAATGGTTCATGTACCTACTTACAGCTGTAGAACTGTGTATCCTTTTTCCCAGTTTAATGTCTTCAGTTGGTGTCAAAACTTCAAATTCACCGTGTCCAAACCAGACCGCTGCCTGTAACTATGTTCTCCTCTCGCATTACACACCACTATATATAGCATCACACTTAACTAATGACTTAGATTCCAAACCCAGAACCCCATACTTGGCTTTTCCCTCCTTTTATAGTTTTAACATTCAATCTATCACTAAGAACTGTATATTTTATTTCATAAATAAAATATGAAGGCCTTTGCACACACTACAACCTCCATATGAAGGTCCTCCTTTCTGCCCCATTCTTTGCCTAATTAACAGACAGGCTCAGCTCATATATCTTTTCTCAACACCATCTCCTGAAATTCTCATTCTAAATCAGCACCTCCAGTCTAACATACTCACAGCAAGTGACTTTTACCTCATTTTATAAAAATTTTTTTTCTTTTTTTTTTTTTTCACATTTCTGGATTGTTCTTTAGATTTCATCCAGCTTTTGGAACAGAAGTAATTTTGGTTTTTCCCATTATAATGAGCGTTAGAAAAATATTAGCTGAATGAATGAATGAATGAATGAATGAATGAATGAGATTGAGCCTTAAATTTGTTTCACTTCCACAAATGCATAAAACACTGCCATCTACAATACAGGGACTTACTAAATAGCATATGAATAAATAAATCCAGGTATCAGTGACCTCATAACTATGAGACACATTGAATTACTTTTAATTTTTTTAATATTTATTTTTGAGAGAGAGAGATAGAGAGAGAGAGAGGGTTGGGGTGGGGCAAAGAGTGAAGGAGACACAGAATCCAAAGGAGGGTCCAGGATCTGAGCTCTCAGCACAGAGCCTGACATGGGGCTCAAATCCACAAACTGTGAGATCATGACCTGAACCAAAGTCAGATGCTTACCCGACTGAGCTACCCAGGTGCCCTGAGACACAGTGAATTCTTATATGTGTCCTGGAATAGTAAAAACTAATTCCATGGGACATGAACGAATAGTTGTCACATATTTTGTTAAAATGATCTACTGGAAAGTCTGGGTCTAGTTAAGACAGTGTATTGTGCACAGGACTAACCCTTTCATAGTTAACAACTACAAGCTCTGAAGAAATCATTTTAAAAACATGATAACAGTTATTTGAAGGCCCTAGAGAATGATCAAAAGCAGAGAAAACTAAAGTAGGCTTCGACCTCTGAAAGCCTGGAACCAAACAAGATCAGATCCATGATTACCTATCTATTCAACAGAAGCCACTTTCCATCAAGACATCCAAATCTCAAGCCAGAGGATGTAGTCTTTCTGAAGTGTTAAAGAAAAAGTTTAAGACTGTCAGAAAAGCTAAAAACAAACAAGGAACATCCTAGACAGGAAAGTGCCATAGAGTTGGGAGTCACAATGTGTGCATATAACTTTTCTCTAATCTCTGGCTAATGCCAGTGCTCTACCTGTGTGGTAGACACCACACGCTCAGTGAAAGGCAACGATCAGAATCAAAAAGGCTTAGGAGAGGTCTTATCCACTACCTAGAAAACTGGGACTCTACGTATATGTGTTACATGCACACTAGGGAGCCTTGGCATTTTATATCCCAGACCTTGTTCTTTAAACTACACAAAGTCCATGCCTCAGAAGTAAGTACTATGTTCCAGAACTAAGACTTGCCTAAGAAAATGAAATAGCCCATAAGAGAGTAAAATCGAGGCAGTGCAAGTTCAAGATCATCAGCTTCCTAAGACAAACATCAACATTCTGTAAAGGACCAAAGCAGAATATAGAGTCTCCATGTGACATCATCCATAGTGGCCACTAAAGTAGCCAGACGGTGAAAACCTGAAAATTGGGATGTATAGTTAAGGGAACAATCCATAAAAATTGACCCTGAGATTACTCAGTTGCTGGATTTAGCAAACATTACTTTAAATACATCAAATAACTTTAAGTGGGGGTGGTATAGTTAAGACCAGTGGATGAATGGGGAGTCACAGGAGAGAAACGGAAACTTGAAAGAAAGAACCAAACAGAAATCCTAAAACTTAACAATACAATATCATCAGAAATGAAAAACTCAGTAGACAGATTATAAACAAATTGAAGATGACAGAAGAAAGTATTAGTTAACCTGAAGACACATAAAAAGTATCTAAGCTGAGTATAGTAAAATATTGAAAAAAAATCTACAGACCCATGACTCGTGTAAATAATGTCACACAGTCCATTGTAAACATAAATGAAGTCATACAACAAGATTAAGGTGTGAATAAGATTGCAAAAATTTAACAAATGGTAGAAAGCACCCAAGTTTGATAGAAAATATTTTGAGATTCTAAAAAGCTCACAAAAATATAAGAAGAACATCTTAAAAGAATACAGAGAAAAATGGTGTCTTACATACATAACCATGACCAGGACACTTAAATTTTCATCAAATACAAGGAGGCTGTAAAACAAGAAAATAAATTTAAAAGTGCAAACATGAGGGCACCTAGGTGGCTCACTTAAGTATCTGACTCTTGATTTCTGCTCAAGTCATGATCTCACCTGAACAATACTATGAAAGGTATTCCTTTCGAAAGGAAACTAACCCAAATACAAACTCAGATTTATAAAAAGAACGAATACAAGAAATTATAAATAAATGGATAAATATAAAAGGCAAATTTTTATTTTTTAAATTTCTTTAAATAACAATTGACATTTCAAGTAAAATGCGGGGCACCTGAGTGGCTCAGTTGGTTAAGCGCTAGACTTCGGCTCAGGTCATGTTCTCACAGTTCATGGGTTCGAGCCCTGCATTGGGCTCTGTGCTGACAGCTGGCTCAGAGCCTGGAGCCTGTTCAGATTCTGTCTCCCTCTCTCTCTGACCCTCCCCTGCTCATGTTGTCTCTCTCTCTCAGAAATAAATAAAACATTTA
The DNA here is from genome assembly GCA_017311185.1 of Proteles cristata cristata. NCBI lineage: Eukaryota > Metazoa > Chordata > Mammalia > Carnivora > Hyaenidae > Proteles > Proteles cristata. Next base: position 37,334 of record JAESUZ010001817.1, on the reverse strand, counting down.
AAAAAATTTTTTTAAATAAAAATAAAGTAAAATGCATGGAGCGCCTGGGTGGCTCAGTCAGTTAAGCGTCCTACTTCAGCTCAGGTCATGATCTTGTGGTTCATGGGTTTGAGCCCTACTTCAGGTTCTGTGCTGACAGCTCAGAGCCTGGAGCCTGGTTCGGATTCTGTGTCTCCCTCTCTCTGCCCCTCCCCCGCTCATGCTCGGTCTCTCTCTGTCTCAAAAATTAATTATTTAAAAAAAAGTAAAATGCAACATTGAATTAGACAGTTTATAAAACTTATAGTAGTAAAATACATGGCAACAATAGTATAAAAGAACAGAATAAAGGAAAGACCGTATATTGTTTCAAGATTATTATACTTTACATGAAGTACTATGTGTATTTATAAATATACTATTATAGATTAAGGTTGTAATCACTTTTAAAAACTACATATAGGTAAGGCTAAAGCTAAAAGCCCAGGGAGGAATTAAAATGAAATACTTTAAAATATCCCCTTAACCCACAAGAGACATTTAAAAACTTGAACAAAATATGTAGCAAATAGCAAAATAGTAGGCTTACCACAACCATATCAACAATTACTTTAAATAAAAATGGACCAAATACTGCAGTTTTGAGGCAAAAAGTTTAGACTATAAAAAGCAAGACAACTATATGTTATCAACAAGAGCCATGCTTTAAAATCAACATACCACTATGTTAAAAGCAAAAAGTTATGAGAAAATAAGCACAAGAAATCCGAAATACAAAACAAATGAAGAAAAAAGAGAAGCAAAAAACAGACATTTAAATACAGGGAAGTGGAAATTGACAGAGAGAACATGCGGGTTGGGAAGATGAGTAAAAGAGAAAAAGGGAATTAAGATTACACTGATCTTGATGAAGAGTACACTTAATGTATACAATTGTTGAATCAATTGTATAGCCAAAACTAATAGAACAGTGTATATTAATCATACTTCAATCTGAGAAAAGAAAATCAAATCTGAAATAGTAACAATTAAAGAGTAAAAACATATTCAAGGTCACTCTCTGGTTTAGGATTGGAGAGGCCGGTCTCTAAGCAGAAGTAACTCAGAGGCTCAGCCAGGCAGTCAGACCCTGGACCAGAGCCACGGTACTCAAAGCACAGAACCAGCAACCACACCAGGACGGAAGGCGGGAACACCTGGTGCAAAGGACTGGCCGAGCTCCCGATGGCCAAAGCTTGAACCAGTGGAACAACAAAATAAATCTGAAATGGACAAAATCCAAGAAAGAAGTATTTTCAGAGATAAAGAGAAACATTTCTTAATTATAATAGGGTAAGTTCCTCACAAAGGAATAACAATTCTAAATATGCATGTACCTAATAATGGAGATTCCAAATACAGAAAACAAAAAGTAATGAGAAAGGGGGCACCTGAGTGGCTCAATCAGTCAAGCGTCCAACTTCAGCTCAGGTCATGATCTCACGGTTTGTGGGTTGGAGCCCCACGTCGGGTTCTGTGCTGACAGCTCGGAGCCTGGAGCTTGCTTCAGATTCTGTGTCTCCCTCTCTCTCTGACCATCCCCTGCTCACGCTGTCTCTCTCTCAGAAATAAATAAAACATTTTTAAAAAGTAATGAAACGAAAGAAATAGACAAACTCCTAATTACATTGGGAGATTTCATACCCATTCTTTCAGCTGAAAGCAAAGATAAAAAGATTTGAACAATATTATCAGCCAGTTTAATCTATGTGGTACGTGTAGAGGATTACATGCAAAAATGCCAACTAAAAAATTAACAAAGACCACATAATGGGCCATGAGAAAGGCTAAAAACGATCCAAAAATAAGGAAATCCTACAGACTTTGTTTCCAGATTACCAGAGAATCTTATTAAAAATAACCAAATGATACATAGGCATGAAACCATTTGGAAATTAACCACCACACTTCTAAATATCACAGGGATCAAAGAAGAAAGTTCAAGAAAAGTAAGAAGTATTTGAATAAATGATATTTTAGAAACATGTCAAAATCTGTGGGATGAAGCAGCGTTTATATGAATCTGTATCTTTAAGTATTTGCCTGCAGATGGAAGCTAAATTAGAAGTCAGATTATACCCCAGTTAAGGCAAAGGAAGGGAACAAATGGGAGAAATCTATGAAATAAAAAACAATGTTGCAAAAAATGCTAAAAATCTAGTAAGATCAATCAAATGAAAAAAGCAAGAAAACGAAACATTGGAGGATTATATCAAAACAATACTACAGATATTAAAGATGATAAAGGAGTGTTACAACTGTACACCAATAAATGCGATAACTTGCATGAAATGGACAGGTTTTTAAAACACTACTTGCCAAATGTGATTGAAGGAGAAATAGAATATGCAAGTAGTCTTTTAACAATGAAAGAAATTGAATTTATAGTCACAAAGAAATCCTCCCACAAAATTCCAGGGCCCTATCATTTCACTGTTGAATTCTAACATTTAAGAGAGTATTAATACCTGCAAAAAGCACAAAACCATTCAGAAAATAGAAAAGGTAGAATTACTTTTCAATTCATTTTATGAGGCCACCTTAGGCCTGACACCACATGAAAACACAGACATAAATAATGATGTCATATATACATGCTATCATGAACAGAGACCCAAAAATCCTTAAGAAAATATTAACAAATCAACTCTAGCTCTGGTTGGGTATCTGAGTGGTTCAGCCGGTTGAGTCCCTATTTCAGCTCAGGTCATGAGCTTGCAGTTTGTGGGTTCGAGCCTTATATCAGGCTCTGTGCTGACAACTCAGAGCCTGGAGCCTGCTTGGGATTCTGTGTCTCCCTCTCTCTGCCCCTCCCTCACTCTTGCTTACACTCTGTCTCTCTCTTTCTCTCTCTCTCCCTCTCTCTCAAAAATAAATAAATGTTGAAAAAAATTTAAACCAATACTGGTTTAAAAAAATGAAATAACCAGTTGTTATTAACCAGAAATGTAGATTAGTTTAATTAATTTACTTTAATTAAATTAGCTTAATATTTGAAAAATTAATCAATGTAAATTACCTAAAAAACAGCATGAAGTAGAAAATCCATACACTGTCATTATCTCAATAGATATAAAACAATTATCTGACAAAATTCAAAGTCCATTTGTGATTTTTTAAAAAACTCTCAGAAAACTATGAATAATGGAAAAAATGTTCAACCTGATAAAGAACATCAATAAAATGCCTATAGTGAGAATCATATTTAATGGTGCTAGGGGTTCCACCCTAGGATTCAGCAACGTAAGAATGTCTCATCTCGGCACTTGCATTCAACATTGTACTTCATGAAGGACATAGATGGTGCCCTAAGCCAAACAAAAACAATTCAGGGCATTAGTATGGAAAAACAGTAAGTTAATCTATGTATATTTAAGTGTATATGATATAAACAGAATATACTAAGAAAGCTACAACCAAGTACTAAAATTAGTGAGTTCAGCAAACCTTTAGAAACAAGGTCATCATTGGGGCGCCTGGGTGGCTTAGTCGGTTAAGCGTCCGACTTTCGCTTAGGTCATGATCTTGCGGTTCGTGGGTTCGGGCCCCGCGTTGGGCTCTGTGCTGACTGCCAGCTCAGAGCCTGGAGCCTGTTTCAGTCTGTGACTCCCTCTCTCTCTGACCTCCCCTGCTCACGCTGTCTCTCTCTCTCTCTCCTAGAAATAAATAAAAAATTAAAAAAAAAAAAAAAGAAACAAGGTCATCATTAAAAAATCAATTATATTTCTATATGCTGAATATAAAATTCTACAAGTCTCATTTAAAACAACATTGAAAAACTTATGTGAAATTTAGCATGAATATGCCAGCTCTCTATACCAAAACCTTTAAAATTAAAAGACCTATACAAACTGAGAGATATAACATATTCATGGATTGGAATACTCAGTACTGTTTAGATATCATTTTTTCCAAATTGATCTATATCCTCAATACACTCCCAATAAATTTTACAAAATATTTTTTTAAAAATAGAAATTCAGGAGCACCTGGGTGGCTCAGTCAGTTAAGCCTCTGACTTTGGCTCATGTCATGATCTCACGGTTCGTGGGTTCGAGCCCTGCATCAGGCTCTGTGCTGACAGCTAGCTCAGAGCCTGGAGGCTGTCTTCAGATTTTGTGTCTCCCTCTCTCATGCTGTTTCTATCTCTCTCTCAAAAATAAATAAAACATTAAAAAATTTTTTAAGTTGAAAATTTTATTCTAAAATATGGAAAAGCAAAAAAAAAAAAAAAAAACCCACCTAGAATAGCAAAAAAGATCATAGCGAAAAAGAAATAATTGTAATAGTCAATTTATCCATGATCTACTATAAAATTATAGTTATCAAGAAAGTGGAATTGGCATAATGACAATCAGAGAGAGATGAAGTAAAATAAGTAACAAATATGCAAGTAACTGTATCAAATAAGTAAAATAGGTAACAAATAGTAAGTAACTGTATCAAAACTCAAAACTACAGTTGACCTTTGAACAAGAGAGGTTTGAATTATGTGGGCTCATTTATATATGGATTTTTTAAGTGTCTATTTACTTACAGAAAGAGAGAGAGAGAGGGAAAGGCAGGGAGGAAGGGAGGGATCGGGGAAGGGTAGAGAGAGAAGAAGAGAAAGAATCCCAGGGAGGCTCTGTGCTGTCAGCACAGAGCTGGAGAGGGGCTCAAACTCACCAACTGTGAGATCATGACCTGAGCCAAAAACAAGAGTCAGACGTTTAACTGGCTGAGCCACCCAGGTGCAGCATGGATATTTTTGATACAGTGCAGTGTTGTAAATGTATTTTCTCTTTTTGATTTTCTTAGTAACATTTTCTTTTTTCTAGCTTACATTATTGTAAAAATGATATATTAAATATATGAACATAAAATATGTTAATGAACTGATTATGTTATGGATAAGGCTTCGGGTCAATAATAGGCTATTAGTTAAGTTTTGGGGGAATCATGGATTTTTGACTCTATAGGGGGTTAGCATCCGTGATTCCTGCACTCTTCACGGGGACAACTGTACAGTCAAATCATTTTTGTCAAAGGATCCAATGAGCTTCAACAAGGAAAATGTTTCAACAAATGATGTAAAACAATCAAATATAAGGAAAAAATAAACTAATTTCTACTTCACATTACACCAAAAAATTAGTTTGAATTGTTGATCAACACAGAGGGTTAGAAGTAAAAAGCTTCTAGAAGAAAACATGGGGAAAACAGCACAAGAACAGAAATATCTTTGTAATATTGTAATAAGTAAAGATTTCATAGAATGATTAATGAAAGAGGACCCAAAAATTTCTTGGAGTGTGAAAATATATACATTTGAATCCAGAATGTACAAAGAACCACTACAAATAATTAATAAAATGATAAAACCATCTAAACCTCAGATCGCGCTTCATAAAATAAGTTATATAAATGGCCAGTATGAACCTGAGAAGATACTGTGCTCGAGATCATTGACCTTCAAGTAAATGAAAATGAAAACTACAACAATATATCATTTTACAGTCAGTGGAATGGATAAGCCTGAAGAGACAGATAATATCAAATGGGGACCAGGTGGGAAACGACTGAGAGTTACATACATTGCCAGAGAAAATGTATAATTTGACATAACAACTATCGACTTCTTTTGAAGACATTTATCTAAGATCAGTGAAAACCTAAGTCAACACACACACACACACACGAGTTCCATGGTAATAGTTACAACTACTGGATGTAGAGAGTATAATGCTATGCAAAGTCAGTCAGTCAGAGAAAGGCGCCAATACTATATGATTTCACTTACATGCGGAATTTAAGAAACAACACAAAGGGGGAAAGAGAGACAGACAGAGAGAGAGACAGAGAGAAACTGAAAAAAACCCCCGACTACTAACTATAGAGAACAGGTGGTAATAGGAATGTTCTACATCTTGATTTAGTTGGTAATTACACAAATGACATTTACCAAAACATATTAAATTTTACGTCTAGGTTCTGTGTATTACACTGCATGTTAACTTTACCACAATAAATAGATTTTGAAATTCAAAAAAGTTGTCCTTTAATACAATTGGTTTGGAAAACACCAGGTGTGCCAAAGTTACAGATTCCTTTCCTGTGGGACTTCTCAGAGCCTTTAAGAAGAGAAATATGCACTCTAAATGTCCGTGAAAAAATAGTCTTTGATATTGCCCTGAGTTATTTGTTTGATCCTCCTCCTTCCTCTTATTCAAGAGCATCTTGAAGCACTAGTGTTCACAGAAAATGCTTTTGGAAGTGCTGCTCTAATGGCATCTTCCATCAGAGGAGATAGTTGCCTGGGTGACACTGTAGAGGAGGAAAAATGTAAAGTGACCACCCTGTCTGATAGGATCCTGGTTGGAAACCAATTCGCCTTAGTGATGAGACATTTTAGCCATCAAATTTTTGCAACTCATACATTTTTTATTCCTGTAACACATGGTGGTAAATAATGTAGGACTTTCCTCCTTTTACCAAGAACCCTTGGCCCATTTGTACAGACAGTACCAGAGAACTATTGCATTTTACATTTCCATTCATGGAAATTCATCCAGTTGAACTGTTCTCTAGGGGTGGAATTATTTATATTTAAACCATAAATGATATCGTACCCTTCAAGTCCCAACTCAAATGCTGCCTTCATGAATCCTTCATAAAGCCTTTTCAGATCCTCTACAAACATTAACCATCTTTTCTTTCTCTGAACGTCTCACTCTTTCTTGGTCCTTATTATTTTCTGTCTTTTACTGGCATTTCATGTATAGTTTTCACATCTCACTGGACATACAGAAGCTCTATCTGTCTATTACACAAATAGCTCAGAGTGAATTCTTAATTCTTGTTGAAATAATGAATGAGCACTTGATATGATCATTTTAATAGAGGAGCTTCTATCTCTGAAATCAGGTAAATGTGTTACAGGGAAGTGCTTATCCTATATTACTTTATCATACTATTTTTCCTGGGAGCATCCTGAACGAAACTGAATGTCTGGTTCATCTCACTGAAATTAATAAGCTACTTCATTTTGAGGGATAAGCTCCCTGCCAGAGACATAGATCAGGGACACAAACAGATATATACTTAGCACCTACCCTGTAAATCACACTCGATTAGATACTGTAAATTACCAAATACACTAATGATACCATTTGCTGTATCATCAAACCTGAATATAACCTAAATGTTGATCTTAGCTATGTCCCCAACAACAACAAAAATCCAGATATTTGAATTCCTGTGTAAATTCTTGGTAAAACCCTTTATTTCTGCAATAGGCCTGTACCTACATGACTCCCTTGAGGGAGAGAAATTCCACATACAAAGTAAAGACAGTACCCAGGGAGAAAAATCTTCGGTTTTCAGCTAAAATCATAGAACATTCAAGATGGAAGGGATCACCTTCTCACCATGAAAAGGCGAAGCCAGAAGAAATGAGGTGATGTACACAATGTGATGATGACATTAGTTAAGGAGAGAGGCACATCTAGAACTCTTATCACCTGATACCTGATTCAAGGACCGTTTCAACTAGTTAATACAGTTTCTTTTCCAAGGACTAATACATATCAGCAATTAACCAGTGAATGCCTACACACTTGAAAACTGAAGATGTCTGGGAGCCTGGGTGGCTCAGTCAGTTAAGCGTCCAACTTGGGCTCAGATCATGATCTCGTGGTTCTTGAGTTTGAGTCCCCCTGTCATGTTCTGGCTTGACAGCTCAGAGCCTGGAGCCTGCTTCAGATTCTGTGTCCCTCTCTCACTCTGCTCCTCACCCACTCATGCCCTGTCTATCTCTCCAAGTATAAGTAAAACATTAAAAAAATTTTTTTTTAATCCTGAAGATGTTTAGTTATGACTGCACTCTTTTGCCCCACGTGGATGCTAACCATCTAAACGGCAGTCTACAAACAATCTAATAAAAATTTAAGAGTGACAAAGTAACTTTAAAAATAAAAAAGAAGTAAGGAGGCTTGCCATGAAAACACAAGTAAAATAAAGTTCTAAACATTCCATAAAAATCAGAGGAGGAGGCTTAAGAAATGAAGCATGAGGTAGGAGAAACATTACAATAAAAATGCATCATTCCACATTAAGTTTCCCTAGGATGGACAGTTGGGTACATTTGGGAGGAGGTGAAAGGAACACATTTTATTCTTTCTTTCCTGCTTTGAATTCTGTACCCAAATTTTACCTATTCAAATTATGAAAATAGAAATTGTAAGCAGCATTTTTAGTACTTTAAAATTTAAATACATAACTCACCTCTGAAAAGCTACAATAATCAAGCACATTTCAGTTTAGCAAGTAACAAGAGAAAATATGGAAACATTATAGAGAATAATGCTAACAGGTCTCCAGGCATTAGAAAATGATACTCCCTTGCTGCTAGTACTTTTTGTTCTCCTTCTACCATTAATCGGACCCATTTTACAAAGCCTAGCATCATCTCCAAACATCTTCATAAGGTCTTTAATGACTGCTCCAGCCCTCATGAAGTCTTACTTCTCTAAACTCTGGCAGATCTTGCCACCTGTAGTACCCACAGCAGGTCCCCACCTACATTCAGACACTCCTCATAATGCTCCTCCTCTTTCTGTTCTAGCCACAGTTGGCCTTTTTTCTGTTTTTCAAACATACCAAGCTCATTCCTGAATCAAGGACTGTCCTTACTATCCCCTCTGCCTGGAATCTGTTCCTCTTATCTCTGCATAGCTGGCTGCTTATTGTGACTCAGAGCCTTCTTTGGACCACCAAATCTAAAAGAAAAAAAAGTTTCTGTTTATTTTTGAGAGAGAGAGAGTGCGAGCAGAAGAGGGACCGAGAGAGAAGGAGGAATCCGAAGCAGGCTCCAGGCTCTGTGCTGTCACCACAGAACCCCAGGTGGGGCTCGAACTCACCAAACCATGAGATCATGACCTGAGCCAAAGTGGGATGCTTAACAGACTGAGCCACCTAGGCGCACCTGGGCCACCTATTCTAAAGTAACACGTCTCCCATTTTCCACGACCCGTCTCCCATTGATATCTATCATATCACCCTATCTTACTTTCTTCTTTGCACACATCTTGTCCTGTAGCACTGATTATTTCATTCTTTATCTCTCCAATTGAATTCCAACTCCCCGATACCTAAGAACCCTAATTCCTATTTCATCTGTCTCCCCTTTGGCTTGTAGCAAAGATCCAGGTAAGTGCGCCTTCCATAACCACCTGTTGATGGATTGATCAGACTTTTGTGGCTATTATGCAAGATGGTTGAAAGCAGGAAAATACAAACAGGTTATTTGGGGGAGGGCTTATGGATGATGTGATTTAATTGCTTCCGCAGGTCTAGAATAGGCAATGAGACAACTTCTCACCCGACACACAGGCCATAAAGACCTCTGCTCTACAGTACCTTATAAAAACCCAATGTCAATACCAGTTAATATCTGAGGTTTCCTGATCCCCAAAGTAGTTTTACTAAAGAGATAAAGTAATGCATTAAAATGTAAATTCTGCTATGCTGCCTGCCTGCTTTGCATATAGGGAACATCTTCCTTCCAAAGAACTCAAACAAGTGGCAATAACTCTACTTAACATAAAATACAGTATACATCACCCACAGTCCAAATGAGTTGAAATTCTAACTTGTGGGAGTTGTTCTAAAAATCTTTCTTGGCAGCATGGTATAAACACTTGGAAAAAATGCAGATACAGTTACTGGGAATGAAAGCTGGGGGGTTCACTTGGTCTCTGAAACTTAAATTCTCAGATCAGGGGAGATGAGGGGATATAGGACCAGTACCCACACTGCCACCTAAGGGGTCCACACTCACATCACGGAGAAAACCGGAAACTCATGCTGTACCCCCTTAAAATGTCTCAGTTCAGTAATTCTAGTAACTGAGTGAATGAATAACTTGGATAATTTAAGTACTCAAGTAATATTTATTGAGAACCTACTATGTAAAGCCAGGATATCACCATGAAAACCTAAGACCGGTGTCTGCCTCCAAGGTGTGTTTAGGAGCACAGGGGAGTAAAGAAGCGTCTTCAATACAGTGTCATGGGGCTCTGATGGGGATAAAGACAGGGTATCTACGAAGGATATCTAATTCAATGTTGGAAGATTAGAGAAAGTTCCTCAAGGACCTGTTATCTTAGCTGGAGCATAAATTATGAGGAGGAGTTAGCCAGAACAATAGCAGGGAAAGTGTTCCATATCCAAAAAAAAAAAAAAAAAACCCAGAATGTACATAAGCCCACACACAGAGGAAGTATGGAATATGAAGAGACATTTAAATAAATAAAACATACGGATTTTAGAGAATACAAGACACTCCAAAAATAGAGCCATGATGTCATTATAATCCATTTTATGAGGACGTGACAAAGGAGATCTCTTATTAAAAAGACAAAACAAACAAGCAAACAGGCTTCCCTCATCTTACAGCCGACCAACAGTTTCTGAAATAGAGGTATACAAATGTTCTTCAAGCCCACCATTCAAATAATCCTGACAAGACTATCCTGTCTATGATGTCACCGGCCCCCACCCAATGCAACTGACAACATGCAACCACATTATCTAGTGGCATAGTCTGTATGTCTGCAGACACTTTGCGTCTGTCATCTGCCTAGCTGGGAACTTTAATCTCCTGCCCCCACACCCCTACACAATTGCACCTTGCTGTTTTGTTTGGAGAAGCACCAAAACTTCTCACCAAGAGCAGTTTCAGTCACAGGATCATTCCCAATATGCAGTATTAATGTGCAGAGCAATGTGAGTCTGCTATAATCCATTACACAATCAGATGCTGGCCTTGCTTTGATGAGTACATTATGTAGAGTGACATTATTAATTAAGTCACAATATGGCAGAGCAGGAGTATCAAGGATACAAGTCCAAAACCGTAAGGAGCCATATGCAGAGTCTTTGATTTCCGAACCACAGCCCTTATGTGGCTCTTCTCAGGGGACATACGATTTGGCAGGGGCCACTCTGCCAAGGCAGGTGTCAGTGGAGCACCTCCACCCGGGACGAGAATAGCCTGGGTTTGGGACAGCCTGTCATGAAAGGACTATAGTGGGATGAGGTACAGTTCTGTGCATTTGTTGGTGAACCAGAGAGACACTGCATGCATCCAACACCCAACAGACTGACTAACAGTGTCAAACTACTCACAAGAGCCAGGGGTAATACATAAAAAACCAAAGAGTGGGAATATGTAGCCTGGACTCCAGTTCCAGCTCAGCTAGCTTCTCACCTCAAAACTTGAGCTTCATTTTCTCCACCCAGACAGTTGTTATCTCCCAGCGCCGACACTCTGTGACTAGCTCATTGTCTTTGCCTCAGTTCTACAGGGAGAACAGCCTCTATTACCACCTCCTGGACTACTAATGACTTCTCCTTCCCTCCTTGCTTTAATTGCCGTGGATTCTCACAAGCCAGAGTGGAAAAGCACTTCGGGAAAACAAGACCTTGATTAGATATGCTGACCAGGTGGTGCCCATCAGCATCAGAGTCAGAGGTCATGGGATCTCTAAAAACTATTTCTAAAGAGCCATGTTTTACAAAGGTTTGCACATGATAAAGCATACTTTCTTCCAATTTCCCAGTTTCCCCACCATCATGAAAATAACCAGCATCTCCTACCAGGCTACTGAGACATTACCAGATAACTGAGCATAAAAACGAAATTTCTTTTCTTTTTTTTTTTTCTTTTTTTTTTGCGGCGGGGGCACAAGTGAGTAAGGGGCAGCTTCGGGGGGGGAGGAACAGAGAGAAGAAGAGAGAAGCAGAGAGAGGGAGAGAGAGAGAAGGAGAGAGAGAAGGAGAGAGAGGGAGAGAGAGAGAGAGAGAGAAGGACAGAGAAGAATAGAGGGAAAGAGAAGAGCAGGACTCACCAGAAGCAGGGCTCCTGCTTTTACCGGAAGAGCGACTCAACGGAGGCGGGGCTCATGCTTAGGTATGAGCTAAAGTCAGACGCTTAACCGAGTCGCCCAGGTGCCCTGAAATTTCACTTTTCAGCAGCGCTATTTGTCCTTCACAGTCTCATGGGAGACTTGGCAAAATGGTGATGTTTTATTATTGACAATACTAATAACCAGAGCCCCAGGGGTCAGCAAACTGCAACCTCAGGATGAAATGTGTCCCATGGCCTATATACAGAAATAAATAGATGTAAATAATATATTAATATATAATATAGTCATATTAGTATATAAACAAATAATATAAATATATGAAATATATTTATATTTGCCATATATGTGTGTATATACACATGATGATATTGACTCTACAAAGTCTGAAATATTTATTCTCTAGCACTTTATAGTGGAAGTTGGCCAACACTTGAATTAAAATATGAAAATTTCATTACTTACAATCTATATACAAGACAGAACATTAGAGCCTTCTTTCACCCTTTTCAAGAAAATGGTTAAGATACCACCGCCCTCTCCAAAGTATAGCTATCTGAGACATAAAGAATGAAAGCTAGAGAAGCAAGGTACAATATGAAAAAATTCAGATCTGAAAATTACTAACATGGGTTGGAAGAAGAGGATGAATTTCCCAGGGAAAGAGGAGGAGAAGAAAAGGCTCAAAAGAAAGAGAGAATATGGGAGTTTGAGAAAATTCAATAGCCAGCTCATGTCAGAGTGCAAGGTATTATTGAGATTTAAAGCTACATAAGACAATAAAGGTTAGAAATGACAAGAGTTATGCACAGAAAAGTAGTTGGATGTTCTTCCCAATGTACTCGGGAGCAACTGGAATGAACTATAGTCCACTGCTATTCCTAATATCACTAATGCTAGGGCATCCCATATGAGGAATCAGACCCTATCCCAAATGTGAGGCTGTAATGGTAGTTATTGAGTGGAGAAGAACAGGTATTATTGGATCTCAGATCCACAAGCACAACTGGGGCCTTCTGAGATCCATAAAGCATCCATTTTCCAGCTCACATGATCCTAGGGCCCCCAGGTCAGCTCAGGCATTTCAGATAAAATTAAGGATATCAACAAAGATACTCTGAAAATGACAATGTGAGACTAGGAAAATATCCCAGGGAAACATATTTTGACGAAACACACACCAAAAGAAATAGCATGTTGCTGGCTGTCAAGGAATGGTTATCATATTGTCCACCATGGGACCAGAAGGAAGAAGTTATCTCATTTATCAAGTATCTAGGTAAGGAGGGGGAGGGGGGAAAAACTCTATTCAGAAAACTGCAGCATCAAAATATATTGCTACTTGCATCCTTGTAATTTTCCTCCCCCTGTAAAATCCACACCTGATTTGGCAATATTTCTGCAAACTCTTCTGCAAATGCATCATTTTCTGAGAGCTAACCAGCCATCCACAAAGCTCCACAGGGACCCCGAGAGAAAATAGGAGCATAGAGGGACACAGCACATCCACCTCTTGCACCTTTATGAGACGCTTTAGGAAATCATGAGCCTGCATTTCAGTGTCTGTCACAGGTGCCCAGAAAGAGTGGATTTAGAGTCTCAAACCATCCCTGCCACTGCCAATATGATCAGAGAGAAGGAAACTAGATTTTCATGTTCTGAGAGAGCCAATGCAGCAAGACTAGCTCAAAATCACCAAATGGAGACATGGCCAGGAGTCCAAGTATTAGGAAATAAACCTGAAAGAAATATCACACCTAATTTATCAGATTGGGTCAGAAGAAAATGGTAAAATGATGATGGGTGAAATAAAGAATTTAACAAACCAATTACTTTTCTAAGGGGCTAGAGTTTGAAATGACCTTTGGGCCCTTCCTATGCATTATGTAAGTTACATAAATCCTCTCTGCTTCAACTTTTTCCAGCTGTGGCTGCAGTTACTAACCCTTTGTAGGCTTCAACCAGCTTCAGCTAGTGTAACCCAATAGTCCTTCAGCTCAGCCGGTACTTTCAACCTCCCACTTCCTGCCCTGAGCAGCCATTAGGGAACCACTGGGCACTCATGTGCAATCCAAGAGTGCAAAAGAGTTAATGCCCCATTAGACAACTGCTGAGCCAAGAATGGGTCATGGCTGCTGATGTATCCTTATTTCCATCCCTCTTTTAGATGAGTAGTTCTGAGATGCATTTCATCAAGCTCCACACAGACTCTCTCAGAATCAATTACCCGTTGATTAGCAGTGGCCAAATCAATAACATACCTTTTTAGTGGCCTTCCTGCCTTTTCTGTTTTCATTCTCCTGTCTCTCCTGGCTGCTCCCTACAATCACATTCCTACATTAACTGTGTGCACACCGGTCTTTCCCAAGTCTCTGCTTTCAGGGGAAACCAGGTTAAGACAGGAGTCACTTGGTGATTTTCAGTTGTGCTCCGTGGGTGCCTTGGGTTTATTAACACACTATATACTTTCTCTGTTCCTTCTATGCAACTGGTACTTTTCTAGGAGTTGGGGATATAGCAAGGAACAAATGTCCCTGTTCACATAGAACTTGCATTCAAATGGGGAGAAATAATTTAAAAAAAGAAAGAAAACAAATAAACAAGGTCATTTGAGAAAATGATGAAAACCAAGAACAAAATAAACAAGATGAATGTGATGGTAAGGAGACTGTGGCCTTTTACCTAGTATAATGAAGGAAGTCCTTTCTTGGGAGGTGACATTTGAGCTCAATCCTGAATCTCATGAAGGAACTAGTCATGATAAGATTTTATGGAAAGATGTTCCAGGAAAAAAGTGCAGCAGATCCTTTGCTGTGTTCCACTGAGCATGTGGGAGACTGGCCTGTCCAGAGATGGGGAAGGTAGAGGGCTACTCCAAGTGGCCATCACACCCGCAATCACCCCTCCTCTCAAATCATCTGTACTGGGTCAAATTCACCATTTCTGTCTTCGTCCCCTGAAGGGACTCTCCATCTTACTCATTATGTAGAGAGAGTTCTGTGGAGCCCCATGAGTCTCCTCACTGTCAATGCCTTAGTTACCATCTCATGCACTGCAGTGATACAAAGTGAAATTAGACTGGTTAGACAGAAAAACACGATGTCAAAGACACTCCTGGTTAGGAAGGTGGTGGGCGAAAGTGAGTTGTGGGAAGTAGATTGTTACACATAAACACCTATTCCTTCATCCTTTTAAAATCACCCTCAACTTTACAAAATGTTCTTCTTTATAAAACCAAGGCAATTCTGTTACTCCATCCAGAATCTTAGCAACTCTCTTCCTTAAAAATTTCTTGTTGAATCTAACATGAACACCTCCTTCTGTTGGCCAAGGGGTGGGGGAGACCATTTGCCATCTATATGGGTGGAATCCTTTATCTGGCATGCCATGGCTAACCACACAGAGCGATCTTTTTCTTTCCCACCCCTTTATCTCCCATCCCCACACACTCACACTCACTTCCCTGTTCTTATTTCCATTCAATGCTGGACTTCTGGCATTTCACTGGATTAGAGTGTTAACATCTGATAATGGCTAGAAGTGAGCCCTGACCAAATCTGGGCATCAGCCATTAGATAAGTGAACATTATTTTTGAAACAGATGTTTATAGTTGTACAGTCGACAAATGAGTACAGGTAGCCCTGATTTCAAGGAGGCAGAACAAAATCATATCAAATATAACTTTTTCCCCTTATAACCTAAAACTTTCTCTTCCTTAAGTACCTAGGGAACTCTGAATGTGTACTCATAGGCTTTAGGCTGAGGAAAGAGCAGCATCCCCATTCAAACTTCCTTCTTCCTGTGTTTCCCAAGGAACTTTTGCCCATTACCATTTGAATTGTTAATCCTCTCCTATTGCTAGTGGCAGAAACATATATCTTATGTCATTTTGATAAAGTTGTGCATTTAATGTTCCTACAGTTAAGTGAGAGGGAAAAAAAAATCTTAACATTTTTAAAATGAAGCACTTCAAGCAGCAGAGAGAACACGATGTGGAATGACTAATTCCCAGGTAGTAGGTTACCCCAAGGAACATACATCATTCTCCAGCCTGCAGAAAATAACAGACATTTTTCATTCTCCTTTGCATACATGTTCAGTTTTAGTGCCCACTCTCTGAGAAGGAGAGCATTTGGCTTTGTTTCTTTGGACCATCTGAAACAGAGAAAGAGCCTTCCTCCCAAAGGAAGTAAAGACCCTGAGACATCTGCATTTTAACTAGAGTCAAGGAGCATCTCAGAGTGCTTAAGTGGCTTTCCCAAGGATGCACAGGATTTCTCCCAAGTACCCCTACCAAACCCAGACTCCCCATGAGTGAGAAAAAGATGAGAAGCTGCATGCCCCCTGGTCTCCAGAGTAAATTCATCAAGACTCTCCACATTTCGCCCTAAGCAGAGATACTGGAATTCACACTATGAATGTGACCAGGTACTTCTGTGAATATTTAGAATCAGTTTATCTCTAAAATATATACACTTAGATTTAGGGCAAAAACTGAATTTATGCCAGGAGACATCTGCGATTTGATTTGAATGGGACCCAGGAAAATCATGAAAAACAAGCAAAGAAATTAAAATGCTTGGTATAGCAAATGATGTGCCTTGAAGCCGACCTTGGTTTGAAACTATTTCAGTCCTCACTGCCTGTGTAACCTTGGGCTTAACCTCTCTAACTCTCAGTTTTTCATTTGTACAATCATTATAATAACGATGCCTGATATTATTATATTAGTAATAGTGTCTACTATTATAATAGGGTCTGTGATTGGATTATATGAGATAAAGCATGAACAGGGCTTAGCATAGGGTCTGGCATGAGTGAGTTCATACTGAAGGTCAGGTGCCCAAGTTGATGATAAGGATGTAAGTGGAAGGTACAACAGCTTGAATACATACCAGTTGTTTGATTCAGGCTTTCTGCAGGTAAGTCTTTTCTAAGACTTGTGAGTTAAGAGCAAAAGACTTGACACGGTCATGTTGGGCCATGAAGATACCATCAACTATGAGGTAGGGTTGTTATCATCATTTTGCAGAAGGGGGAATTGGAGCACAGAGATACAAGGGCTGCTCAGTGCTTACCTCAGGATTAACAGGCAGAGCTAGGATTTGGATCTCACGCCCACACATCCTCTTCTACTTTAAAGCTCTTCCCCCCAAGGCAGAGCTTTCCCAAGTGGCTACAAATGAGAGGAAACCGCAAAAGGTCCAAACACCATGAGGAGTCACTAGAGTACCAAACCCATCTAAGGTGGACACAAAACGTCCTTTCTCCTCTTTGTGAGTACAAGGAAAAGCCCACAGGTTTGCAAGTGGTTTTTCAAAGGGTGTGGGGAAATAGGTTCCACTGACGTAAATGGGTTAGAAGAAAAACATAGGGTGGAAAGCCACCACCACGGGGCAAAAACACCTGAGGCTACTTAGTGAGATGTTGTAATGGGATCATGAGTAACTTGTTAGATCACCTGCAGAAAATTACTTTCCATCTGACGCCAATATCGCAAACTCCGCTAGCCCCCCAGACTCTGCTTCTTACACACACAGTTAATTATTACTTTCTGGTTGTTTTCTCCACCTTCACATGTGTAAGACCTGGTTTTTTTCACATTTACCATGTGGGTGATATCTTATAAGCTCAATAAATATGGAGACGCAATGCCTGTTCGGGGCTCTTGTCTCCTCCTGGACATTAGTCTCTCTTATATTCAATTTTGCATCCACTGTCTTGCTGGGCAAGAGAGAACTCCAGACTCCTAGCCTGTGACAAGAGGGCACATGCCAGGGTGCTTGTTTGCCCACGCACAGTGGCAAGTGTGAGGAAGGGGGTCTTGGCCGAGGCTGTCCTTGTGATGGTCCCCTCCTCACTGACCTGCTTAGGAAGAGCAAACTCTAGTGGGAATATCCTTGGTCATGGCAGGAATGCCCACCCAATTCCTCCACGCAGACAGAAAACATTTTCACTCAAGACTCCTGGGCAAGTGTTGGGGCGCCTGGGTGGCTTAGTCGGTTGAGCGTCCGACTTTCGCTTAGGTCATGATCTCGCGGTTCGTGGGTTCAGGCCCCATGCTGGGCTCTGTGCTGACAGCTCAGAGCCTGGAGCCTGTTTCAGAGTCTGTGTCTCCCTCTCTCTCTGACCCTCCCCTGCTCATGCTGTCTCTCTCTCTCTCCTAGAAATAAATAAATTATTAAAAAAAATAAATTAAAAAAAAAAGGACTCCTGGGCAAGTGTCAACAAGCCTCATGTCATGGTTGCTATGCACCATGTCCTAAGCTGAGCCCTTCACATGCCTCATCGTATGTTCTCTCAACTACCCTATGACGTGGCTGATAACACCCCTGCTTTACAGAAGGGAGAACAGAAGCTCTTCAAGGTCAGGGACGTTACCGGTGTCATTCAAATGATGAGTGGGGGGATCCAAGATTCTACCGCAGGCCCAGGGCGCCTAGGTGGCTCAGTTGGTTAAGCGTCTGGCTTGAGCTCAGGTCATGATCTCACTGTTTGAGTTCCAGCCCCGCATCTGGCTGTGCTGACAGCTAGCTCAGAGCCTGGAGCTTGCTCTGAACTCTGTGTTTCTCTTCTCCCCCACTCATGCCCTGTCTTTCTGTTTCTCTCAAAAATAAATAAATGTTAAAAAAAAAAAACAACAAAACTTAAAAAAAAAAAAAAAGATTCTACCGCAGGCCCATCAGACCCCAAACCTGCACTCAATATCCAGTCTTACCCCAAAGAGAAACTCCTCAAGAGGTCACATCTTCGTAACACTCAATGTTAGCTCCCAGGACAGCCAAATGGATCTAGGTTCTTTACATTAGGACAGTGAGTCTCTTCTCAGAACAAGGTTGATCCTTTAAACTGATAGTATTAACACTGACAGAAATGTGTGAACCCAACAGTCTCATTTGTAGATGGCAGCTACCCTGATTTGAAGGGAAATCCACACCAGCTATGACACCTAGGACTTGGAGGGTTTCCTAAGCCTGGCAGGATAGAGTAAATGTAAATTTCTCCACGTCATCCTTTACCACTACTGAGTGGTGGACTCATTCACTGAGTAAATGTGGAACAGTGAGAGTGCATGGTGCACCAGCTTTAGCTTATGCAAGAGAGACAGCTTATTTCCCATTTTCTACACTCCCAGCACCTCCATCAGCTCCGGCACCGGATGCAGAGCTGCCCTTTAAAAGGACAGAACAAGTACAGAGACTCTAGGACCAAACAGGTAGGGATCTGCTTCTCAGCTTTGCCTTTTCTCCTGCCACGTGACACTGGGCACACATTTTTTTTATTCTATAAGCATTTACGACACATCCAGCACCATGCCAGACAAACTGGACATAAGGAAATGTGTCCCTGCCCTCAAGAAGCACCATGTACTAGGACAAGCAGGCAAATGGACCCACCTTTACAATACAGGATAGAGACTACAGGAAGCAAGATGTGGACAAGATAATGTGCATTTCACTCTGCTTCTCTCTACCTCTGGTCCCTCGTGTGTAAAATGGAAATGATGGTGAAACCTATTGCACAAGGCTGGTGTTGAGGCCTATGATGCAAAATGGAAGGCATTCACAACCTGGCAAGCAGCACAAAGGTTGTAGTTTTCATCAAATACATTCCAGATTAAGTGAGAAAGCTAAGGAAAGAGGAGCAACGTGGAAATACAAAGGCGAGCTGAAGGCATGAGGGGCAGAGAGATATGTGGTGGGTTTATGTACCTGCCATGCTCTGGAGAATTTCTCAGGTCTCCCGCATCCCTGGTCATCTACCAGTGGATGCAGAGTGAGGGGGCAGAAAGCAGGCAGGACTCAGAACTGAGAATCTGCGGCTCCTGTTCAGGTCACCCACTCTTCTCAGGTTAATGCATTGAGTCTCCTCGTAAAATTTCTTTTGAAGAAAGAGGTCAACAATTTTTAAAAAAGAAAAAAGCTTACAAACCACTCTATGTCAAATTTCCACAAATCCACACAATCCACAAAAGCTCCCTGGCTAATGTTTTCAGTTTATGTATGTATGTGTGTGTGTGTGTGTGTATATGTATATAGATATATACATATATATATACATATATATGTACACGTGTGTGTGTGTGTATATATATATATGATACATAGCACAGGGAAGCCACTACGATAAAACAGAAAGAAACCCCACCTTTCCATACAGGCAAGCAGCTACAACCCATTATATCTAAGTCAGAGGCCTCAGCTGCATCGTTTGTCACACAAAGCTCATCCTAAATTCACCTGGTAACTGGGGTGACCGCCTGTGTTAGCTAATTACCTTTACACAAGGAAGAATAAGCAGCTTACATCTATATGATAGGAGGTAGATTTGCAATTTGGACACGATGCCCACTGAAGTCAGGCCCCCACAGAAACTGGGCGATCAGAGGTGATCTCCCCTGGTGTCAACATTTCAAAGGAGTGCCTCTGAGGTCCCTGAGAAAGCCCATCCTGGGCTGTAAAACTGCCAAGGGGATTTTTAAAAGATCTACCTGTCAAAGGTCAGAGAAAGAATTCAAGTTACAGGTTTTTGCAACATCACAAGTTTTCTAAAATAAATGTTCTAAGAAAATGAAGGAGAAACATAACTTCTTTATTCTTAACCTGGAGAATTCAGCCTCTTAATACCTGTCTTAAGCTCCCTGGCATTTCTTTTTTTAGGACAGGAGGGTTAAGCATCAAAAATGCATCCATATTCCCTCCTCCACAGCTGGACAACAGGCTGGAGAGATAAGTGGAGAACAGGCTGAAGGACTTGACTGTTTAAATAGAGAAGGAAATTTCCACAATTCAAAATCTCTGGCTACATGAAATTCAACTTCTTGTGAGACATGTTTTCTAACATGATTCCTACAGAATCTTGGCTTACATTTGATCGGCTTCTATCCATGGAGCCAAAGAGGATATACTTCCATGACCAACATGGCAAACGGTAGCCCTTCGCCCCTCTTGAAAACATCCCATCATCCAGCATACCTCTGGAATAGAACCCCTCAGAATCCGCAGTATCCTGCTTCTCCTGCTTCCTGCCTTGTGAAAGCAGGAAACTTGTCTGTCTCCTTATTTATGGTCGTTTCAAGTGTCTAGAAAAGTGGTGGGAGTGTAGTAGGTCTTGAATGGATATTTGCTGAATTAATGAATGAAAGATCGAGCACATGATGAATCCTCATCTCTGATAGCAAGCCGCAGGCTAGTTCTCCTACTATGCCTGAGACGTTTGCAGCAATAATTCAGCAAAAGTTTAAAAAGCAAACACTACCTTCCAGCCTCTGCCCAGCTCTCCCTTGGAGACCAGACATAGACACTCCAGGCACCTGAGAGCTTGCTCATCACCATCCTCATTATTATTTTACCTGGAGCTCAAAGCAAGTCCCACCCCCTCCTCCTTTCTTCCTTCTTTGCATTCAGTGCGCTGATTGTTCTCCCTCAACATCCCACTGGGAAAAGAAAAGTCCTCTGTCCAACCAGGAGAGCTGGCAGATGAGAGGAAAGAAACAAAATCAATTTTTACAGCCATCCTGTGGTTAGCCTGCAGGGTTGCTGCTCTGTCCTCACGTTTCTCAGTGATGTCCAGCCCAAACATCTATGCTCTCTGAAACAGAAATAAGTTGTCCCTCAAGATCAATATAGAAATAACTGACATTTCCTTCAGACATTAAATTTCCATTTCAGTGAGGAAAAGACAGGGAGCCAAGAGGAGTGGAGAGTTCTCTGAGTAAAAATGACTTGCAGCCACATATTAAATGGCAAGAGCTCTAACATGAATCGAATGCCTAAGGAGCTGCAGACTTGGGATCTGACTCCTGGAAGAACTCCCCCCCACCCCCCCCAGGAAAGCCTGACTTTGAGGAAGGATCACGGTTATTCATTTCTTTCTCATATGTAACACAGAGGGAACATTCCAAGTAAGGGCAATCATCAGCATTTAGGGTGGATTTTCTACACATCAGGTACAAGCTAAGCCATCTATCTGCACCCTTTATTCAATTCTCACAAAATTCTACATGGCCTTCGATCTGAGATTGTTCTCTTACAGGTGAGGAAATAAGGACTCAGAGAGGTAAAATCGCTTGCCCAAGATCACACAGCTGGGAAGTGGGACAGTCAGTATTTGAACTCAGATCTGTTGACTTCAGGGCTCCCGGGCCACCATACTGCATGGGACAGAAAGAAGACGCAGAAAGAGAAGACTGGGAGAGAAGAAGGTCAATTTCTTCCCCCCTAGGGCTCCAGGATTCTAAGATGCTGTGGTAGGATCTCATACCTGGAGGTTTCCAAAGACATGTAGTTTACCTACTGCTGAAGCTTTTTTTTTTTTTTTCCTATGTCAAATCACTGAGTAACTGAATTTGCTTGTCTATGCATCACAATTGGGTTAGGTACAGAACCATACTGACCTACTTTGAAATCAGTTTTAATGTACCCCAGGGACTCTTTCAAGTTATTTTACAAACACCACTCAGTTTTGGTTAAATAAATCTAATTGCTCCTGGGGTGTTAACAGATGACACTGCCTCCCAGGAAAGGTTTGCCAAGATCAGAGCTTCTATGCAACACTGTCTTGCAAGAAAAGCCCTAAGTCTTGCTTTGTGACAGCCTCACGAAGAGTCAGCAGGGAGGAACACCAATAGTACCCTGAATGGCCAGCTGTGAGTTTTAAACCTCTAATATAATGTGTTATCAAAAAGCCCCTGTGACACAGTCCTTTTGTTAATCAGATTTAAGATTCCTCTCCACTCTCAACCCTTTATCCCAGCCTCAATATATTTTTTTTTTGACATGGTGATCAAGTAAAGTCTTCAAAGATGGGATCCATTTTTTAATATCCTCCTTAGAATTAATTGGGGGTAGGAGATACAGCATCAGTGATCAGAGAACACTACAATCTGAATGAGATGGATTCATTCATTCAATCTCATATTCAGTCCCAAGAAGCCATTCAGTGCCTGCTATGAACCAGGCCCTGTTCTAGACTCTGGGGATGCCCTGATGAACTGATGAACAAAACCAGTTAGACTCAGAGAGCTTCCAGCCTCCCTGGGGAGAAATCTGTAAAAACAATCTCACCAAAATGTACAACTTTTTGTCATTATCACAATGATCACAACGCTATAATGAAATAGTGAATGTAAGGAGAATGTGGGCAGAAAATTCAAGTTGACCACTGAGGCTAGATATGAAGGAGGAGAAAGAGTTAAGCAGGAGAAGATTTTCTATCAAAAAATCATCAGATGCAGGCGCTAGTGAAGAGCACAGATTGGAGGGGACAGTACTGCTGCTAGATGCCAGTGGATCTCAAAAAGAACTCTAGAACAGTTCTATTTCAACTCCCAGTGGCATCATAGACATTTTTTTGCACTCATCTTAAAGATTATCTCATCCAATCTGTCACCCACTGTAAGAATCTCAAACACTATTCATACAATGATTTAGAAAATATGTCTAAGATCTCTAGGCTCTGGAGATAGGGTGAGTAACAACAACAAAAAAGTCCCAGTCTACCTAGAATTTATGTTCCAGTGAGAAGAATCAAATGATAACCAACCAGACAAATATGGAACTGGTCAAAATTTGGAAGGACTATGAAGAAATAAAAGTAGAGAGTGGAGGGTAGACAGCATTCTGGGTAAGGCTATTTAAGTATACAGTCTAGAAAATCCTCATCGGAAAGAAGATGACACACAGGGAAGGCAAGTGAAGAAATTAAGAGTGAGGCATGCAGATACTATGACAAAGGGCAGTTGTCGGGCCAGACCAAAGCACAAAACTAAAGGCCTTGAGGCAGGTTTTGTGTGTGTGTGTGTGTGTGTGTTCTAGGAGCAGTGAGGAGGCTTGCATGTAGCACAGGGAACATGAGCAGGAGAGTAGTAGAAAATGAGGCCAGTGGTAACAGAAGATCAGTTTCTTTAGTGCTTTGTCAACCCTTGTAAAGACAGGCTTTGAGGCACCTGAGTGGCTCAGTCGGTTAAGCATCTAATTCTTGGTTTCCGCTCAAATCATGATCTTAAGTTTTCATGGGATGAAGCCCCACACCAGGCACTACACTGGCAGTGCAGAGCCTGCCTGGGATTGTTTTCCTTCTCTATCTCTGCCCCTCCTCCACTTGTGCTTGCTCTCTCTCTCTCTCTCTCTCTCCTCTCTCTCAAAATAAATAAATACACTTAAAAAATTTTTTTAAAGACTTTCACTTTCAGGGAGATGAGGAATTCTGGGAAAGTCTTCCTCAGGGGATTGACATGATTTACACATTTTAAAGAACACTCTGCAACTGTGTCAAATGATTGACTATAGAGGTCACAACAGAAGCAGGAACACAACAGGAAAGGCTGTTGCAATAATCAAGGCAGACACATTATGGTGACACGGACCCAGTAACGGTGGGAGAGAGGGTGAGAGGTAA
Organism: Proteles cristata cristata; assembly: GCA_017311185.1. Taxonomy (NCBI): domain Eukaryota; kingdom Metazoa; phylum Chordata; class Mammalia; order Carnivora; family Hyaenidae; genus Proteles; species Proteles cristata. Next base: position 13,007 of record JAESUZ010001817.1, on the reverse strand, counting down.
TTGTATTCTAGACACCAAGATGACTCCGAGGTTTATGGCCTGAGCAACTGGAACAGCAGGGCTCCCCATCACTGAAATGGGAAAAACTGGGCAAGAAGAATATTTAGGGGAAAGGAATATAAAGAGAACAGATTTTCACACACTAAATACAAGATGCTCATATTAGAGTTAACTGAGATATGAAGTAGACCATTAGTATTACAGGAGAAACTTCATCAAAGAGACTTGGGCTGGAGACCCACAGTTGGGAGTATAGGATGAGATGGGCTACAGAGAGGGTATTAAGAAGTCAGAGGACTAGGCTCCAAAGAACTGTTATCCAGGCAATCCAGTCCACTCTTCATACATTCATTCCACAGATATTGAACATCTTCCAGAAACCAGAAAAAGGAGATCAATAAGTAGAGACTAGGGGTGCCTGGGTGGCTCAGTCGGTTAAGCATCTGACTTTGGCTCAGGTTATGACCTAGCTGTTTGTGAGTTTGAGCCCCTCATTGGACTCTGTGCTGACAGCCTGGAGCCTGCTTTGGATTCTTTGTCTTCCTCTCTCTCTCTGCCCCTACTCTCACTTGTGCTCGCTCTCTCTCTCACTCTCTCTCTTTCAAAAATAAACACTAAAAAATATTTTTTAATTAAAAAATATTTAAGTGGAGACTTTTTTCCCAGGCTTGCAATCTAAGCTGACTTTGTGACATCCACTGACAAATAGAATGGGGTTGCAGGGACTCCATTCAAGGGAAGCAAAGCACCTCATCACAGACGAGCTAGGATACATCTGTGAAAGGAAGGACTTGCTGGTGAATGGCTGCTGTCATGTCAATGTCCCCAGCACGAAGCAGAACTGCTGCAATGGCTGCCTGCCCAATGGCTGCTACTGTGACGCTTACCAGTATTGCAGCCCAGCAAGCAACTTCTCCTGGAGTGCTTCCTCAACCGAGCAGTTGTGGCATTCCAGAACTTCTTTGTGGCCATCGAAGATCACATTGAGCCAAGCGCAGAACCTCATCCGAGAACATGCTGAACGAGAACACCTCTAAGGCCCCCATAGCCAAGTACTGCTAAGGAGAGCGCCCTACTGAGCTTCCCCATGTGACGGGCCTGTAAGATGACACACGGGCGACCAGGCACCACTGAAGAACTTGTGGCCCGAAGCCACGCTTCAGTGCTCTCTAGTCCTTGGAAGAAGAGGGTCCTCGTGCTTTGACCTTGGCTTTGACCACTTCTTCTGTTGTACTCTTTGGCCTCGCTCTCTGCTGGGCTTCACCCCATGAAGCAGCTTGGAAAAGCCAGCAAGTCACGTTCAGGAACAGACTACAGGCGAGCCTGCAGAGGTGTGGGCTCTAGGGGACACCTCTATCACTATAGACTCATGGAATCCTTCACTGTAAAGTTCTTTATTGCATTTCTTTGGAGTAGTGGGAAGATGATGATGTCTTATAGAGGAGGATGCCTTGCCCTGACAGCAGAATATATTTAAGGAAATTGTTAAAAAAAAAAAAAAAAAAAAAAAAAGATGGGATCCTGCCACCATTTATGTACCACATATGCAAGCCTGAGTGGGGCCACTGGGGCACAAAAGACTATGTTGATGGAGAGCCAAAGCATAACACTTAAGAGGCAGCTAATCTCCAGATGCCTGAATAAAGCCAACCTAAACCAGCCATCCTCCAGCTACCTCAGCAGTTGTTCGCCGATGCCTGGGACACCCCAGCATGCACTAGCAGAGTCCAGTCCACAAGAGCAGAACCACATAGATGGCCCACTGTCCTATGAGAAATAACAGATGGCAGCTACTAAGTTTGGGGGTGGTTTTTCATGTAACAGTAGTTAAGTAGTACAATCTTTGTCTTCCCAACTCTACATCTGCAAATCGTATCCATCCCATTTCATATATATCACCCTCCATGAAACTTCGTCTGATACCTTCAGCAAGAAATCAGCTCTCACTCCTCTGAGATCCTATGGCACTGGATTTGTACCTTTCTATGCTTCTCAGAAAAGGTTGGAGTGTGAAGTTGTAACAAACTCCAGGGACTTAGTGTAACCAAGATTTATTTCTTGTTCATGGTACATGGAGTTACGAGGGAATTCTGCTTCCCACAGTCACTCAGGGATCCTCATCGATACAAGGAACACCATCTTGTGCCACTTTCATCTAGACTGAGGCTTCAGACATTGCCCAATGTCCAGGGCTGGTGATGCGGCCTCGTCTAAATGCAAGAGAGCTGCGAATTCAAGGGAGCACACAGATCCTTCTTCATGTCTCTGTTATCTTTCTCATGGCATCATTCCCTCAAACCTTTGATTTACATGGCTTTCTTGCTTCTACAAAATATGGCAACCAAGGTCTGGCTACATAGGCATACATGCTAGATAGTCACATGGGGCACCATGCTTAGAACCCCACACTTGGCTAAACAATTTGATATTGTCATCTTAACATCTTAATAATTTTTGAACTTGGGATCTGTCATTTCCATTCTGCTCTGGGACTCACATATTATGAAGGTGCTCTTATCTGTATGTAATCCAGCAGTTCCCAGACCCAGGTGCCCAATGGAATCACTAGGGCGATGTTAAAATTTTACAGGTACACAAGCCTCACCTGAGAACAATAAAATCAGGCTCAAGGAATGGAGCCCAGGAAAAGGTAATGTATCTTCAAGTATCTTCAAGTGGTTCTCATGTGCACCTGGGGTTGAACCTCATTTCCCGAACGTCATGGCCCAGATAGCCTCTTTGAGTACCTTCTCAAAATAAAATATGGTCAGAAATAAAAGCAAGGCAAAAAGAAATCAGTCACTGGTCTTCTGTAGTTTCAAAAGGGTCAATGCCATTAAAATAGTCTGAAGAACTATCGCAAATTAAATGAGAATAAATTGACAACTAAATGCAAGCCAGGATTTGGAACTGGAGTGCTTTGCAACCAGCCAGTGATCCCATATCCAAATAACAGAAACTTACACAAATATGTAAAGGCAGACGTGGAAAGATTTTCACAGTGGCCTTGTTTCTGGTAGTGGAAAAGTAAGAATACAACCTTAATGTCCACCAACGGGATGAAGTTAAATTATGAAAATTGTGCTGTGTAAAATAGAGGGCACTCCATATGTGATGACCTAGAAAATATCTCTGACATACTATCATCTGAAAAAATCTAATTTCAGACTAATATGTACCTCGTAGTTGTATTTTGCATATATGTCTGTATGTGGATATGCACATAGATATTTTGTAATACTAACAAATTTATTTCTGAAGGGGAAAAGAATTTCACTTAATTGATATAAATATGTATGTTTTTAAGTAGCCTGTTGACAACTTTAACTTTTTTCCCAGCACTTTTCAAGTAACAAATTTATATGCAAGATTGACCACCGCCCTTCCTTTTGGCTGCTCTAGTTTAGCCGGTCGATAATTCTTTGTAACCACCCTTGAAGAAATCCATGAGGGTTTTTAATTTTAAGGAACTGCCCATCTAAGTCTTCTGAGTCGAGTGGCACAAAACATAAATGAAAAACCTTCCTTGGAAAATAGGATCAAGCTGTTTTAGAAAAATGAGAATAAAAGGAATAAAGTATCTGCAAGGAACTTACATTTCAGGGAAGAATCAATGTTCTTAATTTCAAGAAATTCAAAGCTGCCGGTGCACTAATTACATGCATTGAATTCCTGCAAATGTAGATCTATTACATGTTTGTTTCTATCTCCTTTAGGCATAAAATAGAGAGAAGGGGGAGACTGCTAGAGGCTGTTTTCTTCCCTCCTTCCACAAACAATAATTTGGATGTGATAAGGATTTGCAAAACAAACAATGAGCCGCATAGGGCTTTGTGTTTCCAAGCCACAAGCATGAAAATCCATTTAAACCACTATCTCTCTGTCTGTCAAGATAAACAGGTTCTAAGTACCCTATATAAATCTCCAAACCATGGAAGAAAATAACCCCAAACTTTTTTCTTTATCTGGCCCCAATTAAAGTTCAATGTAGGGGATTTATAATCCCCATCTAAACAGTGTATGTGCAATTTGTGGCCTGACATAAACAACCAGCTTTAATGCTGTAAAAGGACAAGAAGGGTCAATTCCATATATTTATACAGAAAGGAAAATGATACCAACATTCATCAGTGCTCCACCAAGACTTCTCTTCCTAAAAGGCCACAGTAGATATTAGGCATTTTTCTTCCCCAGCATCCATTCATTCTGTCTAGTATTGCCTGTATTTCCACGCGGAGAATTGCTTCTTCCCCATGGGTGTAGTATTGGGAAAATAATTCCGGGAGCCCATATTCAATGACCAAAGGAAAAGGTCAATCCTCCCTATCCCTGCCCCAGCAAGCCAGAGGGTGAGCACTTGACCTAGGTTCAGCCACTGCAATATAATCACTGCAGGTTCTGAGCCCACTAACTCAGCTCCCAACTCCCTTGTTTAGCCCGCTTTGTAGTACCAGACCTGGGACTCTGGAGACTGTACTTCTCCACTGGTCAGGTGGCTTCCTGATTGGTGCTCTGAACAAGGAAACTGAAGGGCAGGAGGAAGGGAAAAGCAACTTTCTCCTCTTCGTATGCTTGCTTTCCCTTCAGCCTCGTGGCCGTATGTACCAGCATCACCTGGGTCCTCTCCAGCTTCTTTCCACACTCCCAGAACCACCTCCTCTCACTCTCTCTGAGGTACCAGCTGAGCAGCTCCTGATCTTCTGGGCTCACTCCCCAGCCCTGTGAGGATCTTCCACTAACTTTAGATGACAGCTGGCTAAGGTCCTCCCCTCCAAGGCCTGGGCCTTTACTTCTCCATGCTTCTGCTCCAAGCTTCTAGTCTGATGACACCAACTTTTTCTCATTCCCTGGTCATAGGGAGACCAGCTTCTTCCTACAGGTACTGTGTTGTGTTCATTTTCACTACTGTACATCCTCCAGCTTCCCCAAATTAAAGCCTCTCTGTTAAAATAACTGGCACAGCGGTGTCTGGATGGCTCAATCAGTTAGGCATCCACCTCTGGATTTCAGCTCAGAGCATGATCTCACAGTTGTGTGAGTTTGAGCCCCACATTGGGCTCTGCACGGACCTTGCAGAGCCTGCTTGGGAATCTGCCCCTCAGGCTTTCTCTGTGTTCCTCAAAATAAATAACCTTTTTCTGGTATTTAAAAATATTTTTCAGTATTTATTTTTGAGAGAGAGAGAGAGAGAGAGAAAGAGCGAGCGAGCATGAGTGGGGGAGGGGCAGAGAGAGAGGGAGACACATAATTCAAAGCAGGCTCCAGGCTCTGAGCTATTAGCACAAAGCCCAGCATGGCGCTTGAGCTCACAAGTCGTGAGATCATGACCTGAACCAAAGTCCAGTACTTAACTGACTGAGCCACCCAAGAGCTCCAAAATTAATAAACTTAAAAAAATTATTAAAAAAAATAAAATAACTAGCATGGATTCATTTTCCTTACTCAGCTGTGACTGCCTCAGGCACTCTCACCAGGATGCTGACCCTGGCTGGTATAAGTGATTGAGGAGGAGAGAGGTGGGTTGGAGGCTCTCATTACAAAGTGGCTGTAGCCGCAGGACGGTGCTGACTCAGCTTTTCCGGTGACAGAACTATTGCCTGCTTACCCTTTGTAAGCTCTCCCCAACTTGCTTTGTTCCTCCTCAGGTCTGACCCTGCAATGTCTTTTGGATTCTGTAGACGCCCCCTGTAAACCTTCCAAAAGATTCCTTTCACTTAATGTAGCTAAAATTACTTGTTGTTGCTTGTGAGTAAGAAAACAATACTAACACCCTGAGCAGGGATGCTTGAGCATAAGGACTTAATGAGCAGTGCACTTGGAAAAAATAAAATCAACTTGAGGTGCCCTAAGTACTTTATCTTCAAGCTTGAAAAAAACAGAAAACTGTACCATTACTTTCTGATATCTTCCTAATAACCTCACACACATACACACACCGACACTCGCTCATAGATCACTGAGCTCATCTCCTTCACTTAACAAGTCCAGATAGAAGATGAGATGGACCCAAGGTCATACAGCAAGAGTCATAGCCATGACCCAACCTCCAGGTGTACAGCCTTCCCTCCATCCACTTTCTACCCAATCACCTGTATCTTAGGGAAATCTTCCTGATAATTAGAAGAATATGAATAAATGAGTTGCACTGAGTAGTGCATGGAGGAAGGACAACCCTAGTCATTACCAAAATAGATTTCAATCTAAGGGACTCCTGTATCCAAATGTGACACTCACCAGGAAGGAAAGCAGCTAGTCTTCTTCTGAAATAGCTGACAGGAGCATGCAATGGGGATAGGAGACTTGGGTTCAATTCCTGCCCTTTCCCTTTATTTTTATTAGTTGACTTTAAACCTGCTCTATTACGTAAAGAGCCACATTTTATTTCCCATAAAGTGAAGGTTATAAAGCAAATGCCTATTCTACCTCACAGTTATTTTAAGCATCAGATGCTTCATTCAACAAATATGTGGACTCTGCATGATTTTAGGAGGTGGGAGCATGGCAGTGAGCAAAATAAAATCCTCATCCTCTAAGAACTTACAACTTAGTAGAGGGAGGCAGTCAGTATGCAAACTTATAACCAAATAAGACATCTCAGAGTGCACTAAGTGTTAAAGCCGGGTAATCTGATAAAGAGTGACCAAACTCTTTGGGTCAGGAGGTCAGAGAAGACCTCTTTGAGAAGATAACCCTTAAGTTGACCCATGAGGTGATAAAAAAGAAAAGATCTAGAGAGAGAACATTCTAGATGGAGGGAAGAGTGACTGCAGAGGCCTCCAAGTGGGAACAAATTTGGGATTTTGAGAGAGAGAAAAGAGTGCTAATGCAGCTGGCCCTGAGTGAGTAACGGGGAGAGAGGAATAGAGTTGAACCTACAAAAATAAAACTATTCACAACTTGTCACCTATCAGGACATACCTTATACACTGTACTCATCCAATCATTCTATTCTTCTCACTACCACATTTTATCTTCCAGCCTTGCGTTGCATAGTTTCTTATTAACTTACAATGTCAATGACTTCCTGATACTTTCACTTAAATTTCCTGCATTCTTGCTTACTCTCTGCCAAATAGGTACACATAGTTTCCTTGAAAGGGATTCTATGAGAATTTTGTTTTCTGTTTTATTTTTATTTATTTATTTAAATAATCATAGTCATTTTTGTCTTGTGAGCCAGAGAGGCAGTATATTACAATGGATAAGCAGCTGAGTTTTAGAATCAGTTCTTAGATTTGAATCCTGTCTCTCTCAGACATTAGTAATACTACCTTGGGTAAACAGCTTCTCTAAGCTGTAGGTTTTTCATCTATAAAACATACTTAAGGGGGTGCCTGGGTGGCTTAGTCGGTTAAGCGTCTGACTTTCGCTTAGGTCATGATCTCACGGTTTGTGGGTTCGAGCCCCGCGTCGGGCTGTGAGCTGACTGCCAGCTAGCTCAGAGCCTGGAGCCTCTTTCGGAGTCTGTGACTCCCTCTCTCTCTGACCCTCCCCTGCTCATGCTGTCTCTCTCTCTCCTATAAATAAATAAAACATTAAAAAAATTAAAAAAAGAAAAAACAGACTTAAGGTCACTTCTCTTATCATATTGTTTTCAGAGTACTGTGAATGGATGTGTGTAAGAGACAAAGTTTGGCCCAGAGACCACATTCGATGAATGATAACTATAGGTGGTCCTTGGCACAGTATTTCTCTTCAAGATTGTACCTTTAAGACTCAAGTCATATGTCATCTCATGAAGGTTGCTGATGGGGTTTTGGAGAGATGGCTGGTCCAGAGATGATGGACAAGAAGGAATTCTTGAGACGTCTTTGGTGCAAAAAGATGATTTTATTAAAGTAAGGGGACAGGACTCATGGGCAGAAAGAGCTATACTGGGGTCATGAAGCGTGACTGATTATATACAATGGAGTTGGGGGAGACAAAGTCAAGAGGAAGTTTCTGAAAGGGATTTTTATATGCTAAAGAAGACTCACAGATTACTAAAGGCCTACAATAAAGGAAGAAGAAAATTTTTCCCTCCTGGGTAAGGGTAAGGGGATGGCTTTCATCTGTTGTTTGTAACTCAAGACATGCGCATAATTGCACCGTCTAGTGAATTTTATGACATGAACTGTTTGTGTTAACCCAAAGGAATAATCCTGTGATTGCTCAAATGCCTGCTCACTTCATCATTTAAAGAAGAAACAAAATTCTTTAACAGAAGAAACCAAAGGAAAAAAATTAACCTAATCCACAAAGACTGGTTAAAATCTGACCTTTCAAAGTTAACCAGAAAGTAATTAAAAGTCATTAGTATTTTAAGCTTCTCTGAAATGAGACTTCTGCTCATCTCTCAAGTATCCATTGGCTGTATAAGCAAAATAGTCCCCACTCTAATGGAGAAGACAGTATCTTTTGGGAAGGATATTATTTTAGCTCTCAGGACTCATATGAGAACCATGGGTTCAATCTACCACAGGACTCAACATGCAATGGAGAGTCCCAGAGAAACCTGGAAGGAATGGCCCCCTGTGGAGTTTTCTACTGTTACCCTCCCTCCCTTGATCCATCTCCTCTCACTCTGTTTTCAAGAATAAGAGCCCAGTAGAGTGAGAGGGGAAAAGGACTCGAGACAGAAAAATCTCCGCTCGGTGCATAGAAAGACCGTACTTGCCAAATATCTGCACACCAGATCCCCTCGCGACAACTGGTCCTGGGGGAGGCTGAGCACACAAACTGCTTCTTTGTGCCGCTTCTGGAGGTTGGGTTTTAAAGCGGAGCGGGTGCGCCTGCCGCCATTGTAGCTCCAGGGCGGCTGGGACCCCTGAAGGAGACGCGCAGACACCAGGCATCTGCGCTCCTGGCTGGCTGGAACATGAGAGGGAAGGCAAAAAGCTAAAAACTGGGAAATTTGCCTGTGAGTTCGTGTTTCGGGTGACGAGCCATAGAGAGACCCGGTTTTCCTCACTCCAGCGGCGGCGCGCCTGCCGCCATTGTAGCTCCAGGGCGGCTGGGACCCCTGAAGGAGACGCGCAGACACCAGGCGTCCGCGCTCCTGGCTGGCTGGAACTCGAGAGGGAAGGCAAAGAGCTAAAAACTGGGAAATTTGCCTGTGAGTTCGTGTTTCGGGTGACGAGCCATAGAGAGACCCGGTTTTCCTCACTCCAGCGGGCTCAGGCTACGCGGACCCGGCAGGCAAGCCCCCGCGCATGCGCACCAGAGCCGACCAGAGAAGGAAGCAGCGATCCTGACTCCGCCCCCAGAGCTCAGCAGGGAGCCTGGACTAGCCTGAGGGGGTTGCCTGGGAAGCTGTGTCTAAGGCAACTTCAGCGGGGCGCGGGCTGGGATTTGGAGATTGGAACTGGCCCGGGTTGAAGAGTGCAACCAACTTCGGCTGCGTCCCCAGAACAGAGAGTTGACACGCCAAAAAAAAAAAAAAAGCGAGCTGCAGCGTGGGGTTCAAGAAGGGACTGGAGCACCGTCACTCTCCTCCCCACAATCGCCAAGGCAGAACCCCCGCCTGAGGCATCGGATCACGCCACGCCCATCCCTGCCTGAGAGGTGCCCTCCTCCCTTTTTTTTTTTCTTTTTCTTTTTTTTTCCTTTTTTTTTCTTCTTTCTTTTTTTTTCCCCTTTCTTTTCTCTTTTTTTCTTCTTCTTTCTCTTTTCTCGCTTTTTCCCCCAAAACACTGACCTGATTAACTCTGGTCGCCAGCTTGCTTAAACAATCACAAGTCCATTCTGTAAATGTAAATTCTACACCTACCGACTTTTTCACCTATTTCTCTCAGGAGTAATTAGACTATATACTTTCTCTGGATAATTCCAGCATCCTTCTCTCACCTATCCAACCACATTCTACCCTTTACCTCTTTGAAAAAAGTTTCTTATCCCTTCTGCCTGTTCATTCTATTTCCAAATCTGCCTTGTCTCACCCTGCCTTCTCTCTTTTTCTCTATGCTCTTCAACCAGCACTGCATACACACGGCTATTTAACTGTAGCTGGGAAATCCAGGTATATGCTTTAAACCGTTCTTTGTCCATCGGTTTTCTTCTTTTTTCCTTTTCTTTTCCCCTTTTTGACCCTTTTATGTATTTTATGCTCCCTATTCGCCCTCCCTCCTCCGTCTTTTCTATTAACTTTTTCGTTTTCCCTCTCACTTTGCATGTTAGTTGAATCAGCCTGTGCGTTTGTGTGCTCCTGCTCCCTGTGTGTTTGTCTGTCTGTTTTCTTTTCCAGGGCTACCTCAAGAAACAAGCTAGAGTACACAAGGTGAAGAGTCCCAAATATCACTACGAATAGGAAAATAAAATAACTAAGGTCCCAACAAGAGTGACCGAGGGATACCATTCAAAAAACAATCTCTGAAAGGATAGGCCCTAGAAAGTCAAAGAGTTTCTTGGATATAGCAGTGCTCATACAAACAGAGAGCATAACAGGTCTTTAAAACCAACAAGAGCCGGAAAGCTAACTAAAATGACGAAACGAAAGAGCTCTCCTCCAAAGAAACTCCAAGAAGAAATGACAGCTAATGAACTGCTCAAAACAGATATCAGCAGCATAAGTGAACAAGATTTTAGAATAATAATGGTGAAATTAATAGCAGGGCTTGAAAAAAACATAGGCGACATCAAAGAAACTATGGCTACAGACAGAATGGAAAATAAAAATAGGCATGAAGAATTTAAAAATGCGATAAATGAGATCCATAATAAATTAGAGGCCTCCAATGCACGGATTGAAGAGGCAGAAAGGAGAATAAGTGATTTAGAAGACACCATTATAGAAAAACAAGAAGCTGACAAAAAAAGAGACAAACTGATCCAGGAACAGGAAAGAAGAATTCGAGAGCTCAGCGACACAGTCAAACGCAACAATATCCGTATCATAGGAATCCCAGAAGAGGAAGAGAGAGGGAAAGGTGCTGAAGGAGTCCTGGAACAAATTATAGCAGAGAACTTCCCCGACCTGGGGAAGGAAGTCAATGTGGAAATACAAGAGGCTCAGAGGACTCCTCTCAGACGTAACTTGAATCGATCTTCTGCACGACATATCATCGTAAAAATGGCAAAATACAAGGACAAAGAGAGAATTTTGAAAGCAGCTAGGGAGAAAAGGGCCCTCACATACAAAGGGAAACCTATCAGAGTGGTGACAGACCTATCTACTGAAACGTGGCAGGCCAGAAAGGAATGGCAAGAGATCTTCAATGTGATGAACAGTAAAAATATGCAGCCAAGAATCCTCTATCCAGCAAGCCTGTCATTCAAAATAGAAGGAGAGATAAAAACCTTTCCAAACAAACAGAAATTGAAAGAATTTGTCACCACGAAGCCAGCCCTACAAGAAATCCTGAGGGGGATGCTCTGAAGGAAAGGTTGCAAGGAACAAAGATTCCAGAGACACCACCACAAACATGAACCCTACAAAAGATACAAAGACTCTAAACCCACATATTTCAATAATAACACTGAATGTAAATGGGCTGAATGCTCCAATCAAAAGATATAGGGTAGCAGAATGGATTAAAAAACAGAATCCATCTATATGCTGTCTACAAGAAACTCATTTTAGACGGGAAGATACCTTCAGACTAAAAGTAAGGGGATGGAGAAATATACATCATGCTACAGGAAATCAAAAGAAAGCCGGAGTAGCGATACTTATATCAGACAAACTGGACTTTAAATTAAAGACAATCACAAGAGATGAAGAAGGGCACTACATAATAATTACAGGGTCCATCCATCAGGAAGAACTAACAATCATAAATGTCTACGCACCGAATATGGGAGCACCTAAATATCTAAACCAATTAATCACAAACAGAAACAAGCTTATAGATAAGAATGTGCTAATAGCAGGGGACTTTAATACTCCGCTTACAGCAATGGATAGGTCAACCAGACAGAAAATCACTAAAGAAATAATGGACTTGAAAGATACATTGGACCAGATGGACCTGACGGATCTATTTAGAACTTTACATCCTGAGGCCAGGGAATTTACTTTCTTCTCAAGTGCGCATGGCACATTCTCCAAGATAGATCACATACTGGGACATAAAGCAGCCCTCAAGAAATATAAAAGAATAGAGATCATACCATGCACACTGTCAGATCACAATGCTTTGAGACTTGAAATCAATTACAGGAAGAAGTCTGGAAAACTTCCAAAAACATGGAGGTTAAAGAACACCCTTCTAAAGAATGAATGGGCCAATCAGGCAATTAGAGATGAAATTAAAAAATATATGGAAACAAATGAAAATGAAAACACAACAATTCAAAATCTATGGGATGCGGCAAAGGCAGTCCTAAGAGGAAAGTACATTGCTCTCCAGGCCTACTTCAAGAGATTAGAAAAAGCGCAAGTCCAAAATCTAACAGCTCACCTAAAGGAACTAGAGGCAGAGCAACAAGAACGCCTAAACCCAGTAGAAGAAGAGAAATAGTAAAAATTAGAGCAGAAATAAACAACATAGAGACCAAAGAAACAATTGAACAGATCAATGAAACCAAGAGTTGGTTTTTTGAAAAAGTAAACAAAATTGACAAACCTCTAGCCAGACTTATCCAAAAGAAAAGAGAGAGCACCCAAATAGACAAAATTATGAATGAAAATGGACTTATTACAACCAACCCCTCAGAAATACAAGCAATTATCAGGGAATACTATGAAAAATTATATGCCAACAAATTGGACAACTTAGAAGAAATGGACAAATTCCTAAACACACACTCACTACCAAAATTCACACGGAAGAAATAGAAAACCTGAACAGACCGAGTGAAGAAATCGAATCAGTTATCAAAAATCTCCCAACAAGTAGGAGCCCTGGACCTGATGGCTTCCCTGGGGAATTCTACCAGACATTTAAAACAGAATTAATCCCAATTCTTCTCAAGCTATTCCAAAAAACAGAAATCGAAGGAAAACTCCCAGACTCATTTTATGAAGCCAGCATCACTTTGATTCCCAAGCCAGACAGAAATCCAGCAAAAAAAGAACTACAGGCCAATAT